>ML778811.1:53208-66177 GCA_009831015.1 Picea engelmannii
TAAGTGTCATTTTAGTACTTGAAGCATTTGAGCATGTTGCAAAGAATCCTTTCTTGATTATGGAACGTTTGCTTGGAATTTATACCTTTTGCTTAGTTTCACCTTGGTGAGTGACATATTCTCCTAGTAAGTAGGTCACCCTCAAGAAAAGGGTTTCTACTGGGTGGTTCTTTGAAGGGTCATTGTACCATTCCCGTCCATGTTAAAATTCTACTTAAGCAATTTAGTGTATTCAGTATTATTTAACTTTAAACTATTAGAACAATAACTGCATGCATAAAGATCACTGAAAAAAAGACATCCACAGTATACACAAGATTTATCCTAGGAAACCTTCTTGGGGGAGAAAACCCAGCAAAGCTTCTTCAATATAGATTTGTCAACAAGTACAATGTCTCTCTCAAGAGAGATCTCACCAAATAGAAGATAATTAGAAGATAGACCAAAAACCCTAACCAAAATAGGGTAGCGCACCACTAGACCAAGATAGGCCTCCAAGAGATAACCAAAACCCTTCACCGGAACAACCTTACTCTGTAGTTGCGTCTCCTCCTCCGACTTGCGCACTTTTACTTGTGTGAGAGAGCTTGTGTTGTGTGCTCTCCAAATGAGGCGCCTAGCCTCTTATAAATACAAGCTAAGCCAACCTGAAATTAGGTCAAGGCTGACTTGTATTCTTTACCCTTTCTAATTTACATTTGACTTTTACAAAGGCACAATAGGGCCGACTTTTACAAAAGCACAATAGGGCCGAATTTACAAATATAACATGATATTATTCTTTAGGGTTTTTACAATATTGATACAATAAGAATATCTTATGAAGCTACTCAAACTTCAACACTCCCTCTTAGCAAGGAAGGTATTCTTCTGGCACGATCATTACGATTTCTTCTGCACTTTTGTATACTTGACCATTGACTTGTTGACTTCCATGAATCTATATTGAAGAAGTTTTCTAACCACGCCATGCATCCAGGGTCTCATCATCCTTCTGGGCTTCAACTCGCCAGCTCACACAGAATCTGGCATCTAGTTCATAAAGAACTAGTAACTTTTCAGCTCACACAAAATTTGACATTTAGTTTATAAAGAACTAGTAACTTGCCAGCTCACACAGAATCTGGTATCTAGTTCATAAAGAACTAGTAAGTAGTAACTCGTCAACTCACATAGAATCTGACATCTAATTCATAAAGAACTAGTAACTTGCCAGCTCACACATAATTTGTCATCTAGTTCGTAAAGAACTAGTAACTTGCCAACTCACAAAGAATCTGACATCTAGTTCATAAAGAACTAGTAACCTCTGGTTGGTACACCAGGGAACCGATCCACAGTGACCAGGAATCTAATCACAAGGATTATGTGATGTAGTGCACACACACTACCCATCTAGCCCAAGGCTAGGAAACACCTCCAACCACACAGGTTAGCCCACTAGCTTGAAAAGTTGGGTAACTCGCCAACCCCGAAGGCTTGGCATCTGTTGACCTTGTGCGAGGTCATGTTAACTGGTGCCACAGTCAGTAATGTGCCTGCGAATGACTACCCACTGCTACTGTCACATGTTGATTTTGTTGCCCTTGAATCGCATCTGTAACTCATCACTCCCTCTTACTAGGGAAGTCCTTCTGGACCACACCAAGCTTATCTCTGAAGTACACAAACTTCACTCTCTACAAAGGCTTGGTCAACACATATGCTATCTACTCATCTATAGTGACATACTGGAGCTTCATTGCTCCCTTCTACACCATATCTCTGATGTAATGGTACCTGATCTCAATATGCTTGGACTTGTCATGAAACACCGGGTTCTCTAATAACTTCACACAACTCTGGTTGTCACACCAAATACAGGTCGCCTCTAACTCGAGATCAAATAATCCTGCAAGCAACTTCTGAAACCACACTGATGCGCTGCTAGTTGAACATGCTGCTATGTACTCTGCTTCAGTCGTATTGAGCGTCACACTAGTCTACTTCCAGCTGAGCCATGAGATCATAGTTCATCCCACAATGAAGCAACATCCAGATGTACTCTTTCGGTAAGCAAGAGAGCTTGTGTTGTGTTCTCTCCAAATGTGGCGCCTAGCCTCTTATAAATACAAGCTGAGCCACCCTGAAATTAGGTCAAAGCTAACTTGTATTCTTTACCCTTTCTAATTTACATTTGACTTTTACAAAGGCACAATAGGGCCGAATTTACAAATATAACATGATATTATTCTTTAGGGTTTTTACAATATTGATACAATAAGAATATCTTCTTAAGCTACTCAAACTTCAACACTCCCTCTTAGCAATGAAGGTATTCTTCTGGCACGATCATTACGATTGCTTCTGCACTTTTGTATACTTGACCATTGACTTGTTGACTTCCACGAATCTATATTGAAGAAGTTTTCTAACCATGCCATGCATCCAGGGTCTCATCATCCTTCCGGGATTTATGTCATCACGGGGCTTCAACTCGCCAGCTCACACAGAATCTGGCATCTAGTTCATAAAGAACTAGTAACTCGTCATCTCACACAAAATCTGACATCTAGTTCATAAAGAACTAGTAACTCCCCAGCTCACACAGAATCTGGTATCTAGTTCGTAAAGAACTAGTAAGTAGTAACTTGTCAACTCACATAGAATATGACATCTAATTCATAAAGAAATAGTAACTTGCCAGCTCATACAAAATTTGTCATCTAGTTCGTAAAGAACTAGTAACTCGCCAACTCACAAAGAATCTGACATCTAGTTCATAAAGAACTAGTAAACTCTGGTTGGAACACCAGGAAACTGATCCACAGTGACCAGGAATCTAATCACAACGATTAGGCGATGTAGTGCACACACCCTACCCATCTAGCCCAAGGCTAGGAAACACCTCCAACCACACAGGTTGTCCCACTAGCTTGAAAAGTTGGGTAACTCGTCAACCCCGAAGGCTCGGCATCTATTGACCTTGTGCGAGGTCATGCTGACTGGTGCCGCATTCAGTAATGTGCATGTGAATGACTACCCGCTGCTACTGTCACATGTTGATGTTGCTGCCTTGGAATCGCATCTGTAACTCATCACTCCCTCTTACTAGGGAATTCCTTCTAGACCACACCAAGGTTGTCTATGAAGCACACAAACTTCACTCTCTATAGAGGCTTGGTCAACACATCTTCTATCTACTCATCTGTAGTGACATACTGGAGCTTCAGTGCTCCCTTCTACTCCATATCTCTAATGTAATGGTACCTAATCTCAATATGCTTGGACTTGTCATGAAACACCAGGTTCTCTGACAACTTCACACAACTCTAGTTGTCACACAAGATATAGGTCGTCTCTAACTCGAGATCAAATAATCCTACAAGCAACTTCTGAAACCACACTGATGTGTTGCTAGCTGAACATGCTGCTATGTACTTTGCTTCAGCCGTACTAAGCTTCACACTAGTCTGCTTGCTGCTAAACCATGAGATCATAGTTCATCCCACACTGAAGCAACATCCAGATGTACTCTTCCGGTAAGCAACACTACCGGCCCAATCTGAATCAGTAAAGCCTTGCAGGATTATCTCATGATCTAAAGCATAACTAAGTCCATAGTCAATTATACCTTTCCGGTACCTCATCACATGTTTTTCTGCAATCAAGTGAACACGTCTCGATTCAACCATATACTAACTTAATGTGTTCACCACAAAACATATATATGGTCTTGTGTTCGTTAAGAACATCAACGAACCAATCATTTGTCTATACCTGGTGACATCCATTGTCTCTGAAGATGTATCACTCAATAACTTTATATTTGTCAAATTGGGCTCTGATATATCTGTCACTGCCACTGCTACCCGTTGAAACTTCGTGATGAATGCCTCTACTGTGCCCGTTTGTCTCAATTGGGATAGATCCCTGAAGAGGATCTTGGGATCCCTCCTGTCAAACCTGTCCATGAGTCTCTCTGTGAACTCCCTGTAGGAGGTGATGTGACTGTGACCCAACGTCACCAGTCCATGATGCCACCACTCGTGTGCCTCACCCTCCAAGTGTAGGGTAGCGAAATTGATGGCCTCTATCTCAGTGATCTGGTTGAGCTTGTAGTATGTGTCTAGCTTTTGTACCCAAGCTCTGGCGGTGCATTTGGATGATCTGTCAAAAGAAGGTATGGTGAGTTTACGAAGTTTCCAGATGAAATCGATATTATGCCCTTGCTGCCGCTGTTGTCCTCTCTGTGGCTCTCTGGGGCGGTTCCTGAGTCTGAGTCCACAATACGTGACTAGGGTCATGTCCTGATGGTAGTCACGGTCCAATGCTGCATACTCCCTCCTATACTCTGCAATGTCCTTCGCCTGAGTGGGTGGCCTCTGTGCTATCGGTTGTTGTGCTGTTACTGGGGTGCCCTCTGGAAACTGGGGAATAATGGCCTAAAAATCCTACTCGAAGAGGTGTATGTGTGAGTAGATACTGGGGTCTACTGCCTGCCGCTGATTTCCCCTGTGCTACATGTGGGGCTTGTGT
The DNA here is from genome assembly GCA_009831015.1 of Picea engelmannii. Taxonomy (NCBI): domain Eukaryota; kingdom Viridiplantae; phylum Streptophyta; class Pinopsida; order Pinales; family Pinaceae; genus Picea; species Picea engelmannii. Next base: position 57,727 of record ML778811.1, read on the forward strand.
GCCTGGGGTGTCCACTATGGCCAATCTATCAGCCATCTGTGCCAAGGACTGAGTCATGGCCTGCTGGCTGACTACCAGATTGTCGAGTACCTACATGAAGGCTGCATCTGGGTCCATGGGGGCCTTACCACTGCCCTCTGGTCTCTCATATCTATCTCCTAACATCCTCTCCGCCTCACGCTCAGCCTCTTTCTCTGTCCTTCTCTCCGCTTCCCTCTGTGCCTCTTCCTCTTCCTCTAAGCTAGGAGGAAAAGGGGGAAAATCAGATCTAGGTCTTCCCTCCTTGCATCTGTTGTAAGTGACATATTCGTCACCTACATGCTCACGACCCCCTGGGTCCTCTGCTGCACTCATCATCTTTAGTCACAAGCTGGCAGGACTAAAGCTCTGATACCACTATAATGTTCCTAACTTGGCTAGTCTAGGAAACACTGATAATCTGATGTATCTAATGTAGATAATTCATTGTTACAACATATAAATGACTATACAGATGATAAATGAGACAAAAGACTGCAAATCTTATATTATGATATCCCTGTGAGTACAATGTTGAAAGTGGCTAAATTAAAATGAATCACTCGGCTAGATCAAATGACAAAAGGATCTTAGTCAGAATACAATAAGCAAACTAAATGATAATACACGATAATAGATGAGCACTATGGGATCAATGGATGACTTGGAACTATGCCAGTTCGCACGGTAACTGTTGCAAGTCTGGAAAGTTCGCCTTGGTGGTTGAACTTCTCGGAATGGCCTGGAAACTGTCCCAAATGGTGCGCCCTACTCTAGTTCTTATTCTAGACCTCGGATGGATCCCCCTGGGGGAATGCGCCCCTCCCACTCGAAAAATGCGCCCTAGTGATTCCTTCATCAGAATCAGCTAAGATGTGTCTCAAAATGATCGCCTTGGTCTACTGTGAAATGGGTCAGAAGGGTTTCCCTGGATCTAATTTGATGATCGCTCGGGAACCCCGAATATGTCCACCCAAAGTGTCACATTCCCAATGTCCGGAAAATGCGCCCCAGATGATTCCTCCATCAGAATCTGACGAGGAACCAGGCAAAAAATTTGCCTTGCCTTCCTCTCAACTGCGTCGGAGGGGGATCTCTGAACTCTCCCTAGATGGGATAAGTCGATCCATTGAACCTCCTCAGAAGCTGTGCCCTCACCTTGAATAAGTGCTCCCTTGTTGTTGGAACCTGTGTAACTGTTGTTGAAGAATGATGGAAGACTTGTGTGATCTTCCTGGTGACTAGGGTGTGTCTCTCAACACTGAAATCAGTCAATTGGTGTCTTCCTCCTGGAATCCACTGAACTATCTTTCCTGAGATGTGTCTCTCTCCTCAATGACAAGTCAAAATCTGCATAATGCTCAATTAGGTCGGTGAACCTTCTCTTATAGCTGCCCAAAACCCTAATTCGTTGTTGACTTCTAATTTTAGCTCGTATGTTCTATTTTTATCTCAAATTGGCTTAAAAGCGCTTTTAACCACTTTTAGCTCAATGCCACTTTCTGAATATAACACCTTTGAATGGAATGACGTCTAGTAACCCTGTTTACCCCTTTCTGGCCCTGGCTATAGTCTAACGGGACAGTTTAGACCATTAAGCCTCCTCTCTAGAGCTCCTATTTGGAAAGGGACATTACAGATAGGAGCAGTTTTGATGCAACACATGCATTCGATTGCATACGAGAGAAAAAATCTCATAGAGTCGGAAAGACTCTATTCCATCTATGACAAGGAAATGCTCGCCATCATGCATGCTTTGGAGAAGTTTAGGCAGTACCTAGTAGGTGGAAAATTTGTGGTTAAGAGAGACCACAACAGCTTGCGGCACTTTCTAGGGAAGAAAGACTTGAATGAAAGACAACAAAAATGGGTTAGCAAACTATAGGCCTATGATTTTGACATTGAGTACGTAAAGGGGAAAAAGAATGCAGTTGTAGATGCTCTCTCTAGAAAACCAGAGGTGTTTTCACTTGTAGAGGTTTCGACATATTGGAAATTTCGGCTCTTGGTGGAATACTCCAAGAACAAATTTGTTTGTGAGGTGATGGACCACAATGCACAGGATGACATGTATAAAGTGGTGGATGACATCATCTACTACAAAGACTGTATATATCTAGTCCCAAAATCTACACTAAAGGAGAAAATCATGGAGGCTATGCACAATACACCATTGGAAAAACATTCAGGGTTCTTTAAAACCTACAGGTAGGTCAAGGAGAGATTCACTTGGAAGGGCCTCAAAGATGATGCGTTGAAGCATGTGAGAGAGCATGTGACATGTCAGTAGAACAAGTAAGAGCAGACCCATCCGGCAAGACTACTACAGCCTTTGCCCATCCCAGAGTGGAAATGGGAAAGTATATCCATGGATTTTATCACAAGACTACCAAAGACCCAAGGAAGAGATTGTATATATGTAGTGGTTGATCATTTGACCAAATTTGCACACTTCTTTGCCATATCCTCTAAATATAAGGAAGCAAGGTGGCGAATTTGTTCTTCAGAGAGATATTCAGACTCCATGGGTTATCGAGATTCATTATCAGTGACAGGGACAATAGGTTTCTTAGTGCATTTTAGCAGGAGTTGTTCAGGCCGGCTAGCACAAAGTTGAATCTTAGCACTAGTTACCACCCTCAGACGGATGGCCAAATTGAGATTGTGAACAAATGGCTTGAGGGGTATCTACGTAACTACGTTTTTGGGCAACAGAAAGCATGGGTGAAGTGGTTACATCTGGGAGAACATTGCTACAACACCATTCACCACAAGTCCATAGGCATTACACCATTCTCAGCATTGTGTATGATGCTCCATCCTTTGTTGACTTGGCGTTTGGGGATAGCAGGGCTCCCAAAGCCAAGGACTGGATCCAAGAGATCCGGGACATACCTAGGGATCTCAAGGACAATTTACAGATGACCCAAAATCAACAGAAGCTATATGCAGACAGGCATAGGGTCGAGCGCACTTTTGAGGTGGGAGGCTTAGTTTTCTTGAGGCTACAACCATACAGACAGTCTTCACTAAAGAAGAGCAATGAGGTGGCTTATGAGCTGGAATTGCCGGAGAGAAGAAACATTCATAACGTGTTTCACGTTTCATGTCTCAAAAAGGCATTGGGGCAACAAGTCACTACTTCAGCGAACCTCCATTGGATGAAGAGGGGCAGCTAGTACTGGTTCCTTATGAGGTATTGGAGGTCCGAGAGAGGAGATTGCGTAACATGGTGATTCGGGAATAGCTCATCAAATGGCGAGACTTACCAGTAGAGGATGCCACGTGGGAAAGTGATCAGATCTTGCAGCATCCAAATTTGCAATTGCTTGAGGACAAGCAATCTCAGGAAGGGTAATGTCCCGTTCCAAATGAATTCTCTAAGGATTGACAAAATAGCCTAAGTAATTCCCATAGGCTATAGTCAGGGTACAAAAAGGGAATTAATTATTTACTTGATGTCATGGGCGTGAAAATTAGATGAATTTTAAAAAGGGGACATTGAGTAAGTGGTTAAAAAGATGCTTAAGTGACTTTGAGAATATGAAACGTCACTTAAACTTATTAAAGGGTAAAAAGGTCACAAAAAGGTGAACGGAAGAATAAAAGGGAAAAAGAGGGCACCCTCTCTCATTCTTGCATTGGTATTTTCTAATTTCTCATTGAGAGAGCTCATTGTGGCTTTGGAACTCTTGGGACAGAAACCCTAGGAGATAATTTCAGAGATTGGTTTCGGTGGTGCAACATATCCACCCTAGCTAGTCGTTTGGAGAAGAGACCATCCAGGTTTCTTCATCGTGCTTCATTGTTAGCAGATTTATATTCAGTAGCTGAGTTTTCTTCATGTATGACTGAGTTTCCAGAGGTGGCGGCTGAGTTTGGGACTTATAGGGGTCAACTTGCTTAAATAGGGCTAGGTTTGAACTTGTAGGGGTCGAACTACAATGAAGAGGCAGAGATATCTACTTGTTGGGTCATATCTTCACCTGAGTCAAACTGAGTGGGGACGAGTTGGAGCTGTGGGAGGCTGAGTTTCCCCTAGAAAAATCATGCAACTTCATAATAAATTCATTCTCTGTGAGCTGGGCGATGTGGTGTGGCTAAGGGCCGAAATTTTGCAGCTACAGAAGTCAATTTGGGTAGCAGACCTGAGTTGCTGTGTGTGGAGGTCCTTTCTCTTGGAAATAAAACTCATATCTTCCAGTCATGGCCGAGTCTCCTAACCAAACGACATCTGAACAAAAGAGATGCGATATATCTCTGTAGAGGACAAGTTTGGCACAGCAGAAGTGTCGTTTGGAGGGGCGAATCTCTAGCTTCACCATTCTGTAGTAAGCAAAGAAATATCAGTAAGAACTGTCAAGCAAACTGTGAGTCGATACACTTTGTCTTTGTTAAGTTGTAAGATGCCATTAATAAACATGTTTCCTGCTGTCTTTCCTCTATTTTATCAGCAAGAATGAACAACATTTCATTAACTATCATAAGCCAATCCACGGTTATGCCATTTATGTTGATATCGTAAGCATCACAATTTGTTTTTTCAACCAAGGTACTAAAATTCATACTGGTCACAAACAATAATCTGATTTCAGCAGAAGATCAAAGAGTTTCTAATTAACATGAGCTAAACAAGGGGAAACAGCATCCTAGTACAAGTGAAAATGTTTTTATCCACATAACTTTCTCAAGCACTTGACAATAGCCTTATACACTCAATGCTTTCTGATCTCCAAGGTGCATGGATGCTATAGAGGTGCGCCCACCAAGCACCAGACACTGTTTGGACACTGGAGAATTTCCCAGGTATTGTGACTAGCAAAGATCTTACTTGTGGGAGTGCCCCTCTCGACAGACACCAGAATATGCATGCCTAACTATTTTGGGATATGTGTTTGAGCACTAAATATCAGAGACAAAACTAAAACATATCCAAGATAATACACATGACAAAAACTAACAACTTTTCCAAGAAGCTTTTTCCTTTTTTTAAACCTTTCTACAAGGTTAAAATGCATAAATGCATATAAAAAGTACAACCAAAAAGATAATAAAAGGTATGGGGAATAAAGGGGATGACTGTGGAGAATACATGCATAAAAAGAAAAGTTCTTCAAAGGAGAATTGCATCCCAAGAAAAGGAAACAAGGAACCAAGTTTAAGAAATGGATCTGTTAAACTTTCAAAACCACCAGACTGAAAGAAGAGACTTTAGATATGCCAAATAATTATCAGAGAAATCCATCCCCACCGTTAGATTCAATACAAATAGATAAAATACCTCCAATGGAGAAATGACATTTGAAGGCCCAAGATTCAAAATGACTTACCGTATGGGTTCCTTACTTCTGGCACCAAAATTTATCCTTGCAGTAACCTTCAGGAAGAAATCTTCCTCAAAATCTGTTGCATACATTGAATCATGGAGAGCACGCAACTCCAAAGTGGATATGAATGGAACACCAGTTGAAGCATGTAAAACACACACATTAATTGCACTAGATGCTGCTCTCAGGATAATTTCTTCGACATAGATATCTGTGGCATTTGCAATTGTTATTGTGGCCCAGTGAGTGGTGTCAAGATAAAGGTCGAACTTTGGGTATGCACTGCTATTACAAAAGTTGCCATAAAGGAATGTTGCTCTAACAAGGTACCGTGTCCTCTCCGTAGTATTCAAGGTGTAACAATACTTCTTATTATCTGGTGGAAAATATCTTAAGCTCTGGTATTGTCGGTGGGTTTGGGTTGAAATATCAATATTTATTGCATTGCCACCAGTCACAGATCCATCATCAGGAATCCACTGAAGCCCAGTAGTATTATCAGTGAAATAAGTGGTACCTCCACAATCAATGCTGATGAAATCTGATCCAACCAAGAAAATGATTACAGCTTTACTAAGCAAGATTCAATATTTAGCATCCAGGAAAACCAAGACTTAGAAGTAAACAGCTGCCTAGAAAAAAAACTGCATTTGGTCTTTTGACCAGTCCATTGTATCTGTTATGTGATTTTTTAAATATTAGAAAATTCCTACAACATATCTAGTTTTTGGGATTCCAAACCTGTACCCTTTTAAGTTTAACATCTATCCCTGTTTTATATGCAACAGAAAACTTAATTTGCAATCAGAAAAGCAGCACAACTTTGTTCACTTCAAGCAACTAAACATGATAGAATCCTCATGGACTTTTGTGGTTGGCACATACACTGTAAATAAGAGTCGAAAAGATTCATTAAAGCATTTAGCAATTTCAGTAGATCAGCCCTACCGCTTGTACATTTCTTGTAGCCATTAATTATTACTAGAAATTAGAAAATAGCCCTAGACATGTCAAAGCCGAATTATTCTCCTTCATTTTCCCATTTTGCTGGTAAGAACTTAGAACTAAAACTGTCTGTGTTCTATTAAACTTATTTTAAATGAACATGTGACATATCTTCATGGTAGATTATCAAAAAAGCTCAAAAGCACAGAAGCAATCGAGTTAGTACTGTTAAGGCCATATGATTTTAGCCAATCAAGAGTACAATAATTATCCCCCAACCCTGCCTTGAAGAGTGTACTCGACTGCTATACTATAGAGTTCTGTAGACCAGAATAAAAATCGGCACTTGAGGTATTCCGAACTGAACATAATCCTATATGTTGTCGTCCTTATACACACTTGCAAACGTGAGCTAAGTCCTGCTCACTTAGTGTGTCTTTGAAGGCACAATGCCTAGGTTCAAAGCCCACTGTCACCTCAAATTGAACCTCTTCCTTCTAGGCTTACTCCTAAGGAAGCCAAGGGCGGTAGACCCTAGTTCCTACGTGAGATTAGAGATTAATTCTAGGAGTTGGTTTTAATTAGTTAAAAGGTTAGGGGGAAAGATCTAGCCTATATGCAAAGACAGCGATGCAATGTGCAATAATTCAAATGAAAAGCAAGCCTTTTCCTAAGACAACTAAAGACTAGTGCCTAAGGTTGGGCAAGGGGTCAACTAGAGTTTAAGGGAGATAGATTTTACAAAGATCACACAAGATTACAAAGATTACAAAAGAACTAGATACAAAGATTATAATTAGATACAAAGTTACAACAAAGAATATCTAAGAATTACAATTAAACATAAGATACATAGATGATCAACTATGAACAAGAGATACAAATACTAACTGGTTTGCTTGAAGTGTGCAGGAAATGAAGATGTTTGAAATGAAGAAATTACCAACACATAAATCCAGCATGCTCAACAATAGAGTGCCTCCAAAGGATGCACACTCTATGTGACTGCTTTCAATGGCAACACAAATTACACTATCCTAACAATGAAGTTGCCTCCAAAGGATGCGCAACTTCAAGGAGGGCCAATCCACTATACCAACACCACACCAAACTGAAAATGAAATGCTTAGAACAAGGCTCCAAGGGCAAAGGGCGCAACTTAAAGATCACTTAGTTATTCATCCACAACATTGAAACACTTGCATGAAAATGTAAATGTAAAGTAAATGCTTTGCAAGATCAAGTGTCAACCATAAAGAATGTGATTGCCAAGTAAATGCCCCAAGGTTGAAGGTGGATTAAGGATTATTAAATATTTGAAGTTAAAAGTGAATCCTAACTAAGTGTCAACCTCAAGACTCCCCCTGCTTGTACCAAGTAGTTGTTGGGTAATCAAGAAGTGAGCCAAACAAGGCCCCACCCTAGCTCCACAGGTCAACCCAAGGAAAGAATTACTCCCGAAAAGGATGCTGAGTGCCACGAGATCGTCCCCGACCTATCACCTTCTGTTGCTTCCTTTCAATCCCCATTTAAGTGGTAAAGTTGGGTCAGTGGTGAGTGCCCTATTAAGTCTAATAAATTTTAGGCCTATGAAACTAAGGTAAATTAGTTAGTGTAGGTGTTAGGCAAGATGTTGTTTGCCAAAGAACTAGGTTCTTGAACCAAAAATGAAATTGAATGCTTGCAAGAAATAAAAGTGCTCAATCACAAGATATAACTTGAAATAGCATGAAAAGAACTTGAACAATAACTTGCAAGAAATGAAAGATAAGTTGCCTTAAACCATTTATGCCATGCCCATGATACTTGCAAGAAATAAAAGTGCTTGTGTAAGATTAGGAAATAAAAACAAGTACTTGAAATGATAAAGCTTGCAAATGAAAGATTATGATAGCATCACATAGATCACTTTGCCTCCATGGGCCTAAGCTAGTATTTGTTGATTTTCTTTAAGCTAGGTTAAGCATGTAGTTCATTTCAATTTCATCATGTCTTAACCATAAACAAGAATGTTGCAACAACCAAGATCACAAGAAGAAACACCATGCACAAGAACACAAGATATATCCTGGGAAACCCTTCTCAACAAGGGAGAAAAACCCAGCCAAATCCTTTGCTATATTCTTCAAGAGAAAGACCTTTCACCACCAAGAATGACTTA
>ML778811.1:91757-145074 GCA_009831015.1 Picea engelmannii
TGGATGGAACTTCTATGGATGCATAAAAGTATTTCAATTGATACCATAATTTCAAAGGGTCAACCAACCATTCTCCATGTTACTTGTATATAGATGAGAGTCAACCAACCCTTCTCCATGTTCCTTGTTGATAGAGAAGATTCAACAACCCTGTTATGCATGCTAATTGTAGATGGAGAAAATTCGGTCAACCCTTCTCCATGCTACCTATAGATGGAAAGAGTAATTTGACCCTTCTCCATTCTATTAGTACATTGAAAGAGTTAAGCAAGTCTTGTAAAATTAATTCTTTAAAAATGTTATATCTAATGGAATATGATTCTATAAATGGAAAAGGGTTAGCCAACCCTTCTCCATGGTACATGTAAATGGAGAATGGTTGGTTGACCCTTCTATGGATGCTCACAAGTAATAAAAAATAGTTGCCCATTATTAGGGACCTAACCTACCTAACCCCTCATGTATGTAAAATAATATATTTCCATGTAATAAATGCTGACATTAGTTAATAAGTCCCATTTAATAAATTGGAACAAGTCAATGTAAGAAGACCTAATACAAGCTTCTGCTTCTAGAAGGATATTCCTCTAGAATGATATTTAGAAGATAGAATTAGTATAAATAAGAGTAGGAGACATAAGAATTTTTGTCTTGAGAATTATTGTAATAGAACGTTGCTCTACTGGAAGTTGTCCCCTCGAAGGGGCAAGTGAACATTGTTTCCTATCATTAAAGGTATTATTTTGGTGTTGTGGTTTCATATATTGTGTTGTTTCGCTATTAATCTATGTAGTATTTGTGTTTTATGCTATTATAATAGATCTAGTACCTAACAAGTGGTATCAAAGCACCTTCCTTGGCAGAAAAATGTGGGTTATTTTTTTTTAAAGGGTAGAGACATATTCATGCATCTTAAAGATACAAAGATATGTCATTCAACGCATAAATCCGTGGTCGGAGAATCATACACGCAGGAACTACAAGTGGTACTTAAGCGCACATTGTTGGCCACCCTTGTAACCCATGTTGGTACCCCTTCAAGTCGTAGCGCATCAGACAACACCTGTATACAGATCGACCTAGATAGTCTGAAGCCCTCCATAGATAAACCGATCAATCGCCTGACTATTATAGTTCCACCGAGAACAACAATCGAGAAGATACTCTCTAGTACATGGATAATCGAGTAGTACGATTAAGGGTACGATCGAGCCTCCTTAGTTGGTGCCCTGAGATATTGGGCTAAGTACTATTGTTCGACCCTGCATGCATATCAGAGAGCTATAACAAAGGGAAAACCCTTGTATGTAGGAAACCTGACAAAACCCTAACCATTGGGAGGGAAACAGAAGAAACACAAAATAGACAAGCTTTATTTCCATGCAACATTGCCTCTTGCATTATGGTTGTGAAATTACTACATCTTTTTTCATGTTAATAATTTGGGCATTTCAACACTACAGTGTTATTCAGATCAGAGTATAACTTCGCAGGAGTAAAAACAAAATTTGGGGCCTTCCCGCACTCTTATTTAAGATCTATCCCATTGGACTCCTCTTTTCATCTTGATTGTAGTGATACCTATAATTTTTCATCATTTTTTCCCTGTGGTCCCAAACACTTTACTTGGGACCCATCCCATTGGACTCCTCTTTTCGTCCTGATCACAATGATACCTCTCATTTTTTTGCATTTTTTTTCCTATGGTCCCGACCCCCTTCTTGCCACTCACCATGGCCAACACTCACAACCAAGGCCTTGAAAACCACATTGATACCCACATAGAATCCAAAATTGACTAGATGAAAGAGGAACTGAAGAAGGACATTAATTCCCACCTTGCCATCCAACTTACATCATGTTATCATGCAAAATGTAGGTTGGGAAAATCTTGACCCAATCCACAAGATGGTGATAACAATGAGAGAGTTTACCCACTGTCAGCTCAGATAAACCCTCCCCTCGCTTTAGTGAAGGAGAAATCAAACACAAAGGGGGAGTCCCGGGTGACCCTAGGTGAAAATGAGATAGAAAGTGAGACTATGAAAGTGATGCCCCTATATATCAAGTTACTAAGTGAAGAGTGTCTTGATAATAAGTCTCAGAGATGGTCTATGGTTTCCAAGTGCTTGGGTACCTATGGAAGAGAATTGTATTTTCCTAAGACACAATAAGAGACACGTATACAAGATGAAAGTCAAGTGGACAAGAAAGTTAATCTTGTTGTAGATAATTACAATAGTAAACAAGAGTACATATCAACAAATAAATAACCAATTACCACAGATTTTACCACTTAAAGCATCAAAGATTTGTTGGAGAATGAAGCATAAAACATGTAGATAAATCCCCAATACTTTAGCACAAGATTTAGTGGTTTTTGAGGGTTGTTATATGGTGTTTTCAGAGTATGTTTGTAGCATCCAAGTGTCTGTATCAAATATTTGATACAACAATAAGTTTTAACCACAAAAACAAGCAAGTAATCCGTCAAAAAGTTCACCAATTAGTAATAGAATGATAATAATGGGTTACTAGCATATTTCCACGGTCAAAATGCAAGTTGAAATCACAAATAGAAGATGATTTGTTGCAGCCCTAATGGATATATATTTTAATTATATATATCTCAATATCCACTTGACCAATCCAGACGCCCTAGAGGCTTTGGAAAACTTAAAGCATATAGAAAACATCCCAACTTAAACAATTTCAATATCTCATGATTTTATGTATCCTAATGCAATGATTTTGTTTCTACAATGCAAGAGATTAGTGCCTTTAAATATTAGGTTATGAAGTCTTTAAAATTAAAGAGCTAGTTGTGCTACTTCCTTGGGGGTGTAAACCCTTTTAGTCCCTAAAGCAAGCAAAACTAGCTAGGGAAAAACCTAGGAGGGTGTAAACCCTTTTACTTCTCATAGCATTCCCTTATGCAACAAATTATTCCAAGAAAATTATGATGGGATTAGTGGGGTTGTATGGCCTTATACTCCCAAAAATCTTATCAAATTAACCTTGTGACCAAGAAAAGAAGAAATAACAAGAAATATTCCTGACCAAGTCCAAGCATTAACCAGATAAACTCCTTTTAACCAAGAAAAATACACCATAAAAGAAAGAAATAACCTCCAAGAAAGATAGCACCTTACTTCTTCATCCAATAGCCAAGACAAATAATCACGAGAGATAGTAGCAAAGAGAGAGAGAGATAAAATTTCAGCCAAGTAGTCTTCTCACAAAGGGAGAGCTATGATAAAAAAGAAATAGAAATGATCCTTATTTATACAAATCCTCTAAAAAGTGTTTTTCCATTTAACGTTAGGGTAAACCACAAAGTAAGGGGTCTACAACCCTCACTTTTCCCCTTTACAATTTTAAATTTGATTTTTCACATAAGAAACCCTAAAAGAAGCATGACATCACCCCTTTAGGGAAACATTTTGGTAGTCTTAGCAAATCATTGAACTTGGATATGAAACATTGGACCTCCAAAGGCCTCCCTCTCATGCACTAGGGTATTCTTCATAAATTTGAGGTCTCTCTCCATCCAAAAGGTTCCAAGTTTCAAGTCAACAATACCACCATTCCAAACCCTAGCCCCTGAAAGACGTCAGGCCTTCCAGATGTGACGTTTTGGCCTCCAAAGGAAAAACATTGGGCTAGTGGGGGAATAGGTGAGGTACTCCAAGGTGCCTCTCAATCCTCCAAAATCTATCATCACCGTCCGATGTGCAAGACAGGGTATCCAACATATGGGCTGCAAGCCCCAAGGAAGCCCAAGCTAGGCTTGATCTTTCAAATTTGTCCACCAAACAAGGTCCTGCAAAGACAATGAATACGCCCTCCATGGATCTCAAGTCAAATGCATCATGATAAGTAAATCAAGTCAATATTGAACACCAAATCAAGGGTATTTTCTATAATTGTGATGAAAAATATTTTCCAGGGCACAAGTGTAAGGAACATAAGTTGTTTATGGCCATCTATGAGGATTTCTAATGAAGAGGTAGAGGCTTATACTACAACAAAGCTACCTAAGCCAACTGATATCACTCTGCCATCTGATCCACCCAAAGTTGAACCAGTCATTTCCTTGAATGCACTCAGTGGATTCTCTGCTCCCCAAACCCTCAAGCTAATTGGCTACATTAAAAATGGGAAGGTTATCATCCTCATTGACAGTGGTAGCACTCATAATTTTATTCATCATCGCATTGCTCAAGAAACCCATTGTTATATCCATGTATTCAACAATTTTAAAATCATAATTGCCAATGGAGGTTCCATGAAATGTGGGGGGCTTTGTGAAAATGTGTGTCTCCAAGTTGGCCAATACAACCTGAAATATCCTATGTTTTCCATCGACATGGGTGGTTGTGACATTGTGTTAGGTGGAGAATGGTTACACACTCTAGGTCCCATCCTCATAGATTTTAAGGAATTAACCATGGAATTTCAACAGGACGACCGACAATATAAGTTCCAAGGCATCACAACAAGCTCCCCTGAGATCATCAATTCCCATCGAATGGAAAATCTCCTAAAAAAAGGTCATTCGGGAATTATTGCCCAACTCCATGCCATTCTAGCAGTTGAGACACCATATGTGCATCCTAACCTCCAATCTATACTCTTCAAACACCAAACTATATTTTCCACTCCCCATGGACTTTATCCTTCCTACGATGTTCATGATCATTCCATTCCTCTAGTTCTGGGTAGTCTTCCTCCCAATGTTTTCCTGTATCGTCTTCCTTTTTTTGAGAAGAGTGAAATTGAGAAAATTGTTCAAGAATTGCTCGACGAGAGTGTCATCTGCAATAGTACCAGCCCCTATTCTTCTCATGTGGTCATGGTCCTCAAGAAAAAAGGCTTGTGGCGCACGTGTCCAAACTTTCTTGCCCTCAACAAACTCACCATCAAAGATGAGTTTCCCATTCATGTCATTGATGATCTATTAGATGAATTGAGTGGTGCTCAATGATTTACTAAACTTGATCTTCGTTCTGGCTACCACCAGATACGTATGAAAGAGGTTGATATTCCCAAGACTGCATTTCAAAAACATGAGGGCCACTATGAGTTCTTGGTCATGCCCTTTGGCCTGTGTAATGCCCCATCCACTTTCCAAAGTCCCATGAATCATGTCTTCCATCCTTTTCTCTACCATTTTGTCTTAGTTTTCTTTGATGATATTCTCATCTATAGTAAAACATGGCCAACCCATCTTTCCCATGTGGATCAAGTTCTCAATCTCCTTTCTCAGCACCGAATTTTCCTCAAACAATCCATATGTGCCTTTGGTGCCTCAAAAGTGGAGTATTTGGGTCATATTGTCGAAAAGGATGGTGTAAGGGTGGATCCTAAGAAAATTGAAGCTATGCGGGATTGGCCTCACCCCAAAACTCTCAAGAGCTTGTGTGGTTTTCTAGGTTTAACGAGCTATTATCACAAATTTGTTAAGAATTATGGAATGATTGCAACACCTCTCACTGCTCTCCTTAAAAATAATGATTTCAATTGGATTCTAGTAGTTGATCAATCCTTCCAAGCTTTGAAAGAGGCTATGTGCACCACTCTTGTCCTAGCCCTTCCCGAATTCAAGAAGACTTTTGTCATGGAATGTGATGCTTATGGGAAAGGAATTGGAGCAGTTATCATGCAAGAAGGATGATTGGTGGACTTCACTAACAAACAAGTTTCAGAGCGACATTTGGGCCAATCCATCTATGAAAAGGAAATGTTGGTTATTTTGCATGTTGTGGATATTTAGCGTCCTTATATATTGGGCCAATTCTTCCAAATTAAAATAGATCATTAGAGCCTCAAGCATTTTATGGAACAACGGATTTCATCCCCTGAGCAAAAAAATGGGTGATGAAGCTATTTGGATATGTTAATGAGATCATTTACAAGAAGGGAAAATAAAATGTGGTTGTTGACACTCTTTCCGGGAAGTATGAAGATGAAGGTGTTAGAACCAAGAGTTGTTCTTAGACTGCTTTAAGAACAAGCCCAGTACCCATTTGAATGATGTAAAACTGAAATATTAAATCAATTTTATGTTCAGGTAGACCATCAAGACTCTATGAGAAAGGAAAGGGAAACAAACTACAGATCAGTAGGCTACCATTGGGCATGGAGTCATAAACATCCTATAGATCAAAGGAAATCAAATTGTATACCAGATATAAGTTTATATAATATCAGGTAGAATAATGGAGAGAAAAACATAAATCAGAAAGTTCACAAAACAAAGATCCTCTATGTTGAATGGATTGAAGAATACTTGAACAAAACAATAATTAATGGGAAATCACTGCAAATCCTTTGCAGCTCATGAATCTTCTAATCACAGGCAACCATGATCTTCGTAGTCCGCATTATATTCAATTAAAAAGATGACAAATAAATGGAAAACAAAGAAGACAATTTGATAAATAGCTCTCATGAATATTTAATGGTAGAAAATGTTACATCACATGCCCTCAGGCTTACCAATAAACACACATAGGTAAACTACCCCTTAAGCTCTCTTGGATCATGAACTCAACCCTTTCATTAAGAAAACAACTTATGTTTATAGTGTATCATTCCTTCCTACTCTAAATATGTCTAATCCCAAGTGGTTGCATTGGATTCCCTTTTCTCTAGGAGTTGTTACAATAAGGTGAAACAAAAAATCCACCTAGCTCCTTTTTTTGGATCTTGTCTATTGTGATAAATTCATTTTGAAACAGGTCACGTTTCTTGATATGGTGATACAACACATGTCCCTCGTGTCCAAATACCTCCTAGAAAATCATTTGAACCCTTTCTGACAGCTGGAATCCCCCCCATAATTCGGATTTATAAAACTGTTGGAGTTTGCAGCGCATCTGTAGGATTCACTACAAACTTTCCTGTAGGTGATGTTTTCAACTTTTCTCCCAAACGACGATCTAGGTCAGGATGACTTTTGGTCAACAAGTCAAATAAATTATGTTTCTCCTCCACAAAAAAATTCAAAAAAACCCGGATTGTATATTTCAAGATATGATGAAAATACGACTTTGATGCTTACTAATTTGTTGCACACTGTTTGTTACAGGAAATTTCGCAACAAATTGTATTTCATTATGAACTCTCTGTTTTGAGTGTTTTTAACTTTGAACCTTGTTACGACTTGTATGGTTTGTATAATGGTCTTAACTTCTGTCGTTGATGAAGATAAATCTTGTGATACCTATCCCATAACAAAAAAAAAAGCACTCCCAAAAGGAGAATTTCACAAACCCTAGTTTCATGATTGTTCATGCATAGTTTCCATTTGCATCTTTTCTTTATCTTTGGTAATATTCAAGTGAACATTCACGTCTTTGAAAACTTTACATAACTCTCGATAACATGATTGGAGTAAATTGGTAGGCCCGACATAAAAATATTTAGACTTTGAACATCACCCTTGGTGCTTAGGTTTGAGTTTGGTAACATATAACATATTGGAAATTTGCAATAGATCTTGACATTTAGTGCTTTCTATATGAATTTGTCCCATAGTCTAGTATTCAACAAGCTACATGTGTATAAAAAACATTAAGTTGTAAAAATGTCATAAATTCCATAGTGCCTTGCCACATATGCTATTTTGGCCAAAATTTGATGATGCAAATATCAATGTTAATGTAAGGGTCCATTTTTTCTCTCTCCTTCCTTGTACCATATTGGCTCCAAGTTGTTCGCCACAAATGGCTACAAGACCCAAAAATTTCTTGCTTGATCCAATAATTGCAAGAAAATTCTCCAATTCCCCCAGGGTTCTCTCGGCACAATGAAGAGCTTCACTATAAAGGCCATATGTATCTAAGAAAACAATTAGAACTTAAATCTATGGTGCTTTCAGAGCTTCATGCTTCCCCCACAAATGAGCATTTTGGGTTCACAAAAACCTATGAAAGGGTCAAACGTTATTTTTTATGGGATGGTATGAAACAAAATGTCCTCACCTTTTTGGTTGAATGTGATGCATGTCAATGAAACAAGAGATAAATAGTCAAGGCCCCGGGCACACTAGAAATGATCTTAATCCCATCAGCTATCTGGCATGATATTTCTATGGACTTCATTGTTGTCTTACCTAAATCGAGAAATAATTCAATCATCATGGTGGTCGTTGATCATCTTTCCAAATATGCTCATTTTTGTTCTCTCCAACACCCATTCACAACATCCACACTGGCTCAAATTTTCATGGATAATATCTTCAAGCTTCATGGCATGCCTCACTCTATTGCATCTGGAAGAGATCCCACTTTCACCAGCAATTTTTGGAAATAATTGTTCCGTCTCTAGGGAACCAAATTGCATCTCAACATCACCCACCATCCCCAGACTGATCGCCAAACTGAAGTTGTCAACAAGTGCTTGGAAATCCATTTGAGGTGTTTTGCGTCTAAACAACAAAATCAACGGGCTTTGTGGTTACCCCTAGTTGAATGGTGGTACAACACATCTTACCATACAACTACTCGCATGACTCCTTTTGAAGCAATATATGAACAAAACCCACCCTCGGTTCTCTCCTACATGCCAGGTGTCTCAAAGGTTCAAGAGGTTGAAAACAATATTATAGTTCACGAGGCCATTCTCTGCACCCTCAAAATCAATTTGGCCATGGATTAGAATCGCATGAAGAAACAAGAAGATCAAGGTCGTTCTAAATGAAATTTTGTTGAAGGAGACCGAGTTTTTCTTCATCTGCAACCCTATAAGCAGACTTCCCTCAAAGCTGACCACTATCAGAAACTTGCTCCTAAATTTTATGGTCCTTATATAATTCTTAAGCAAGTGGGGCATGTGGCTTACCGGTTAGCTTTTCCCAGTCATTCTAAGCTCCATGGACTATTTTTCATGTCTCATGCTTAAAGAAGGTAATTGGTACTAAGTTCCAAACTCAAACTAGTCTCCCTGAGTTGGATGA
This sequence comes from Picea engelmannii, assembly GCA_009831015.1. NCBI lineage: Eukaryota > Viridiplantae > Streptophyta > Pinopsida > Pinales > Pinaceae > Picea > Picea engelmannii. The sequence continues at coordinate 100,720 of ML778811.1, forward strand.
AGAAGGTTCCCTTTGGTTGCAGCCACAAGCAGTCTTGGACCAACATGAGTGTCATCTCCATTAGCGCACCATCAAGGAAGTTTTAGTGCAGTGGAAATATACAACTCCATAATATGCCACATGGGAGTCGACCACAATTATGCAACAACTTCCTCATCTCAAGCCTTGAGGACAAGGATCTTTTTCAAGGAGAGTGGCATGTTAGGGACCTAACATCTCTAATCCCTCATGTAGGTAGAATAATATTTTTCCATGTAATAAAGGTCGACATTAGTTAATAAGGACTACTTAATAAATTGGAACAAGTCAATGTAAGAAGACCTAATAGAAGCTTCCACTTCTAGAAGGATATTCCTCTAGAATGATCTTTAGAATATAGAATTAGTATAAATAAGAGTAGGAGACATGAAAAGTTTTGTCTTGAGAATTATTGTAATAGAGCGTTTCTCTGCTAGAGGTTTCCCCCTCAAAGAGGCAAGTGAACATTATTTCCTATCAATAAAGGTATTATTTTGGTGTTGTGGTTTCATATATTGTATTGTTCCATTGTTAATCTTTGCAATATTTATGTTTTATGCTATTATAATAGACATGGTACCAAACACCCAACCATTCTAAGGAGAATGGTTATCTAATCATTCCTCAACTCTTATTTTTAGGCACTCTTGTTTGTTAAATGAATTGATATGAGTGAGAGATTGGTGTAGAAATGAAAGATTAATAAATCTAGCATGATAATGCACATTCTAGGTATACTTCATACATCTATCACTCACTATCAATTAGATACCCAATATATTTATACATGTCCCTCTTTAAACCATAGAGATCAAGACAAAAGGATAATATTAGTGAAGGGGTTCATTATGGTAGCAAGTTGAACGCTTCAATATAAACTAGGTCTTCAAGGAATTATCCCTATCTATCTTGTAAAGTAAAGAGACAAGGAAAATAAAACAAGTGAAGAGTAGTCTAAAAACAAGAGCCTTTTAGTATTAAACATGTCTCTCCTAAAAATTTCATATATCATGAGAAAAACAAAAGTGACATGTTGTCATTGAGGGGATATACTAGAACAAAATAAGTGAAGGGAAGTTGGGCTATACTATGGAAGTTTTTGAAAATATTCATTATCAACAAGCCATTAGGTATTTTTCATGTCTCTATTGCAAATTGTACAAATCATGATAACAACACAAGTCAACGGATTCACTAATAACTAGAAGATATGCGTATTAGATCTACCTCCCTTGCAAATTGTACATATCATAATAACAACACAAGTGATGTGATTCACTACTAACTACAATCTCTATCTATTAGCTTTATCTCTCTTGCAAAATATAGAGACCATGAACAAACCAATTGAAATGAAATTAATGAATGGTTGGACCATGATAGTAGGTGAGAAAACTATATAGATAATGAAAAAAAAACAAGTGAAAGGATTCACTAAAAGATTGAACCTCTTAGTATTAAGAATGTCTCTCTTGCAAACTATATCATGCCAATAAAATAGGTGAATGAAACTAAGTGAAGAGATTCACTATGGAAATCACTAAAAGGATTCAATATCAACTTGAGCATCTATGTGTTAAGTCTATCTCTCTTTTGAAAAATTAAAGTCATGAAAACAAACAATTGAAGAAAAAACCCTCAACCCTCAACCCACAAGTATTAGCCATGCCTCTCTTGCAAATTGTAGAGATCAAGACTACAAAACAAGTGAAAGGTAGTCATTGAAGGGATTCACTATGGAACTCTATTTGTTGTGAATCATAAACAAAGTTGTAGAAAGACATATTCATTACATTCAACATGGGTGGAAGTTGTTTTGGCAGTTGATTTTGTTTTGGGTGGATGGCCTATTTAAAATAGTCATGTCGTTGTTAAGTTTTTCAACAATAATTCTAATATTAGTACTTTCATTTATATTATATGTGCTTGTACTCATGAAAAAATGTGAAAATCCTACAAACTTCCTTCCAAGTTTATAGTATTAACATTCAACTTTATAACTAAATCTTCAATGCAATAAGAGATTTAAAATAACTAAATTTATGTATCATACTACTCTCATCCTCAAATGGAAACAACATGCAGACACGGGGGAATTCATATATATATACAAAATATAATAGCTTAATTATTTGGTAGGATGTTTATTTGGCCAAACACTATAAAACCCTAACCCTAAAAAAATAGAGAAAGAAATCGCATTACTAAAAATATTGAAGCATTAGGGTTTAATGGAAATAATAAATGAGACAACATGACATATATAGGTACTAGGAATTTGAGAAGCCATTGTCCACTTCACAACAACCAAAGTTCCATCCATGCAACCACAAAATCTATAAAAGAAATATTGAGAAGCCTTAAAATCCATAAAGTCAACAAAATAAATTCCATGAAACTAATAGAAGAAATTTCATAAATCCCTAAATTCCACTAGTGTAGTGAGAAGAAGACAATGGGTAATTGGTAGTGGGTACTATAAAGCCAATAAATTCCCTAAAAGTCATGAAGGTATAAATTCAACAAAGCCAGTAGAATCCATAAATTTCACCATGGCTATGAGAAGATAACAACATTGATTGGGTAAGTCATAGTGGATGCCAAGTGATACTAAATAAAAGTGACCATTTGATGCAGGAGCATCCTGCCTCCAAAATTAAGCACTTTTGATTCGTCCTAAGGGTTCCCTAATCATGAATTATTGCAATTTCTATGTTTAATTGAGTTATAGGAGTCTTGTATGAGACATGGTTTGTTGAGTCGAGATTATTTGAAATTGAATCTACCTTGGTTTAGTAGATATCGAAGGAATGGAGACCTAGAACCTAGGGATGGTTGAGGATATTGTGGATCTGAGAGATCTTATGGATTTATTGCATATTTTAGAGAGTATGTTTAGGGTCTGAAACTAATTAAACAATTTAGATACTTACCTTTATAATTTGTAAGCCTACAGACATGTAGGTGTGGCCAATTTAGTGGAGAATCAGACTAAGATTGAGGAAAGTTAGATTATTGAGAATCCAACCAGAGAGAGGAAATGCCCAAATTGTGAATCGTGCAGGACAATTGTTTTCTTTGTCACACTATGTATAGTAATTCATTAATAGAATTTTGTGGTTATGGGTTCTTTGTGTTATTGTGAGGTTGAATGTCTCTGCCATTATTTTTGTGTTGAGTGATAAAGTCCAAGATCAGACTTTGTAGATTTGTGTGTAGGTTTGAGGGATTAAATTGTGGGAGTTACCCTCGTGCAAGTGAAATTGATCGAAATCAATCATCGAAGAGATCGATGCCCATATGCGATTAATGACTGTTTAAGTTCGTAGCAAGATTGAGTAAGAACATAATTATACTTTGTTTGCATGTAAGTGAATTGGAGTTCGAATCCCTTGTAGAACAACGAAAGAAATCCTTTGCAGGTGAAAGGAAAAGTAACGATCTGATCAAAGGCGATAGTTAATCATGACCTTCAATCATAGAGTGAGATTTTGGTTAAGTGTTGAAGAAAGAGCGGACGACCGAGATTAGATATGAAGTGGAGTTCATTCAGATCGACAATAGGAATTTGTTCTCCATTCGGGATCCGAAGTATCGACGTAAAGTGCTTTGGAGTCAAGCTTTCAGAGTCTAGTTCCCAGGACTCATTATAACACTACGACATAATAGTATCAAGGAATATTCCTCTTTGATACCCTTCATTTGGGATACATAAGACTAGAGAAATAAATAATACTCCGATGAAGGTAGAGCAATAGACGTTCCATATCTATTCAGAGTTGAATATATTGATGACTCGAGAAGAGACACATGGCAGGTCACCAGAGTGACACGTGGAAGTTGACAAAGGCCTAAATGTGGCATCAACAAATTAGAAGTGTACATGTGGCAGAGAGGTGACAAATAAGAAAGTGACACGTGGCATCCACGTGTGAGTTCCATATCAAAGACTCGGCACAACAGAAAGCGAATGTAGGTGATTTGGGACCGTAGATATTACAAGAGATCGACGATCGAGAGACTCTAGGCTATCAGAGTCCGAAAGGAAGGAGACACCTGTCATAATATAAATTTAGAGCATTCAAACTCGAGGGAGTCTGACAGAAGAAATCTAAACAAAGGAAGCAGATGTTGAATCTAGATCGTCACTCAAGACCCGACCAGGTGAGATATCTACCATCCATCAGAGCAACAATTTCAGAGTCTGCATCAACATCATGATTCAAGGTATCAAAAAAGAGCATTGAGGAATATTCCATCACTTTGGTTGAGGCACTATATGAATCATCCATCCTGTGATGATTGACAGTGGGAGATGAAAGTGAAAAATTCCAATAGTCCATGCCTTAGTTATAGTTTGAGTTCTTATAGAATTTTAGTGTCAGTTTCTTGGAGGATAAACGATCTACTATGAACCTTTGATTAAGCACTTGGACACATAGAATAAGTGCTAGAGGATAAGCACTTAAGTTTATAATCCAAGTACATAACAATCGGTCACAAGATAGAATTAGTGCTAGTTCTGAAGCTGAATAGACTGGTGTTAAACAAAGATTTTAGAACTTTGTTTACTAAAGGATTTGGGGCCCACATGTTAGTTTTGAAGGAATCCAAATGAAGAGATGCAACATGATTTGAATTTAACAATTTTGCATAATTGTGGGTAAGATCGAGAGGTCATCATTTTTTGATACAAAGCAGGAGATTTAATTTTCTTGTGTATTTGATTTCAAGTGGAATACTTTAACTGAACGAAGTTCAGTTTTGGTATTAGAACACAATTTTTCTCTAAAATTGGAACAATGGAAGTCTGTAACAGGAGATTACAACCAACAAAGAATTTGAGTAGATTCAAAAGGGAGCATGCATTGAATGTGAAAGACAATATCTCATAACAAATATTAAAGGTGTTATTTATATTTTATAAATAAACTCTCATTAAGAAAAAAATATGTTTGTAGGTAGCAACCAACAACCAGTAGAGTTGTTACAGAGGAAAAGAGAGAAATCATATCTCTCAAGTGAAGGATAAGCTTGATGCAGAACCTTACAACAATGGATGCTATAGGGAATTCTAGCCATGGATTGGAAGTGAGGAGGACAATTAGATGTTCTCAAAGGGAAAGTGAGTAGGTGCAGAGCTAGAAAAGAGAAAAGGAGTGCTCATAAGGTTTTAGTAGAAAGAACCAAAAGGATGCCAAGAGGTCAAGCTCGGGAGAGAAGCTTGAGTTGGTATTAGGTAGCAAATGAGAAGATTTTCTATAGAGGCTTGATGCAACTCATAGTGAAAAAGGAGTTGTTCAAAAAGGTAGAGGTGAATATGACTACTTATGGTCATGTCAAAGGTTCAAAGAGAAGCCACAACAAGAGAAAAGAGGATGTTAAAGAAATTGGAAAAAGAAAGATGAGTCAAGGGGAGATTGATAGAGAAATGGTTGAGTTAATAGCAAAACTCAGTTACATAAGACAACTTATATAGAGGAAGGAAAACTAGAGACAAGGATGGAATGTAAAGAAGAAAGTCAAGTGGCCTATGATGCAATTATTTGTAAGGAAGTTGAGGAAGAGCTTGAAGCATGAGTTAAGTGCTTTACTGAAGGAAGAGAAACTTAGGGGACCTATGTTTAGATAGAGGTCATTGGTAGAGGAAGAAATTCACTTATTTGAACCAGAGCAAGGATTATTCCTTGATGGGGAGGATGAAGAAGAAGAGATACCCGTTGAGTGTCTCATGAACTATGTGGAAAGTTCAGATCAAGATAAATATATGCTGAAAAAGGAAACAAATGAGGCTAAAGAGCCTTATGTTTTTAAATATGATATTTTGTGTGTGTTTGTAGGTTCTAAAGAAAGTGAAGGTATATAGAATCAAAGATTTGTCATAGAGGAAGAAGAGACAACATTGTCTCATGAAGATGATCAATAACTAGATCATTTTTTGTCAAGTGATGCAGAGATTGAAAAACAATTGCAAGAACCTTTTTTTGCAGTGAACACATAAGAGTTGGAAGGACAACACTCAAATATAGTGCTCACCGATTTTGAAGGAGAACTAAGAATGATGGAAGACTCGTTGATCAATACAAGGATTGAAAACGAGGATTGCATGATGGTTGCAAGCACATAATTAAAGGGAATACTCGAGGCATCAACTAAAGAAGAAGATATTTTTTATTTTCAAACAAATTGTTTGTTTGAGCATGTAGATAATATAGAGTTTTCCAAGGGAGATGAAGATGAGAGTAAGAATCATGAAGATATAATTCAAGTTTCCACAAGGAATTTGGAGAGGCAATTGAATATCTCAAACATTTCTAGATGGAGATATATAGAACAAGAAATGCAACAACCAACCAATGAACAACAACAAGTTTACAAAAATATTATGTACCATCTAGAGGATAGACTGAACATATATATAGAGGAAATGGGGATGTTGATGGTGAAGGTGTTTCAGAGAAGGCATAATAAAGTAAAGAAGACAATCACCAACATAAAGACAAATGGGAAGTTGTAAACAACAAGGTAGCAAGGCAAGAAATCAACAACATAAAGTATGGGACCCAGGAGGACATCAACAATTGAAAACTCATGATCAGGAGATCATGAAAATTTTGTTCCTTGGGAGACTAATGCATGAGTATCCTGCCTAAAAAATTAAGCACATTTGATTATTCCTAGGGAGTCTTTTGTTTTACTAAAGGAGTGGTTTCCCTAAGTATGAATTATTGTAATTTCTATGATTAATTGAGTTCTAGAAGTCTTGTATAAGATAGGGTTTTTTGAGTTGAGAGTATTTGAAATTGAATTTTCTTTGGTTTAGCAGATCTCAAAGGAATGGATACCTAGAACCTAGGGATGGTTGAGGATATTGTGAATCTAAAAGATCTTAGGTATTTATTGCAGATTTTAGAGAGTATGTTTAGGGTCTGAAACTGATTGAATAGTTCAAACACTTCCCTTTATAATTTGTAATCCTACATGCATGGAGGTGTGGCCAATTTAGGGGAGAATTAGGCTACAGTTAAGGAAAGGTCGATTACTAAGAATCAAGCCAGAGAGAGGAAACACCCAGATTGTGAATCAGACAATAGAATTGTTTTCTTTGTAACACTCTGTATAATAATTCATTAATAGAATTATGTGGTTATGGGATCTCTGTGTTAGTGTGAGGTTGTATGTCTATGTCATTATTTATGTGTTGAGTGATAAAATCAAAGAACGAACTTTGTAAATTTGTGCGTAGGTTTCATGGTTCAAATCATGGGAGTTAGCCTCATGTAAGTGGAATTGATCAAAATCGATCATCAAAGAGATCGATGCCCAAATGCGATTAAGGATTGGTTGATTTCGTAGCGATATTGAGTAAGAATATAATTAGAATCTATTCGGATGCAGGTGAATCAGAGTTCAAATCCCTCGCAGAACAATGAAATAAATTCTTTGTAGGCAAAAAGAACTATAATTGTCCGATCAAAGGCGATAATTAATTGTGACCATCAATTCTAGAGTGAGATTTTGGTTAAGTGTTGAAGAAAGAATGGAAAAATTAGATTGTATCTAAAGTGGAGTTCATTCAGATCAATGACATGAATTTTCTATCCATTCGGGGTCCAAAGTATCAGCGTAAAGTTCTTCGGAGTCAAGTTCCCAGGACTCATTATAATACTCCGATAGAACAATATCAAGTAATATTCCTCTTCAATACCCTTCATTCAGGATCCAAAACACTAGAGAAATAAAGAATATTGCAATGAAGGTAGAACGACAGATGATCGATATCTATTTGAAGTTGAATAGATCAACGACTCATAAATAAACACGTGGCAGGTCACTAGAGTGACATGTGGTAGATGACAGAGGCCTGGATGTGGAATCAGTGAATGAGAAGTGGACACATGGTAAAGAGGTGACGAATAATAAAGTGACATGTGGCATCCATGTGTGGGTTCCATGGCAAAGAACTGGCACAATAGAAAGTGAAGGTAGGTGGTTTGGGACCGTAGATTTTATGACAAATCGACGATTGAGAGACTTTAGGCAATCAAAGTTCGAAAGGAAGGTGACACCTGTGGAATAGAGTTTTGGAGCATTTAGACTTGAGAGAGTCCGACAGAAGAACTCCAAACAAAGGAAGTAGATGTTGAATCTAGAACATCCATCGGGACACGACCAGGAGAGAGATCTATCGTTCATCAGAGCAACAATTTTTAGAGTATGCATCAATGCCACAATGAAAGGTATCAAAAAGAGCATCGAGGAATATTCCATCACCTTGGTTGAGGAATGATATGGATCGTCCATCCTGTGACGGTCGACTATGGGAGATGAAATTTAAATAGTTCGATGGTCAATGCCTTAGTTATAGTCCAAGGTCCTATGGAATTTTAGCATCAGTTTCTTGAACGATAAGCGCTTGGGTATGAACCTGTCATTAAGCACTCAGACACAAAAAGTAAGTTCTAGAAGACAAGAGCTTACTTTTATAAGCCGAGGACATAACACTCGGTCATAAGATATAGTTAGCGCTATTTATGAAGATGAACATACTGGTGCGAAACAAAGATTTCAGAACTCTATTTACTCAAGGATTTCGAGCCCGTGCGTTAGTTTTGAGGGAAACCAAATGAAAAACTGTAACATAAATTGAATTTAACAATTCTACATAACTGTGAGTAAGACTGGGAGGTCATCACCATTTAACAAAAAATATTACAATAGTGTATTATCAAAGAAAAATGTTATTACAAATTTTCAATTATGTTATAACAAGATTGTATTCTCGAAACCAACCATAATTTTTTGATGCACAAAAAAGTACATGTTTGAATATCAATCACTATAAAACAATACACTTGACATTTTTTACTACTTAATTAAGAACTTCAATATCTTTATTATTACTTGTTTGAATATCAATCACTACCAGCCATACATTTGAGCTTTTCAACTACCCGATTAAGAATTTCAATATATTAGAGGAAGGTGATAATCAATTCTTGTTAGTACCTACCAAAGCATGTACTATAGTACTATAGTAATCGATCATATGTTTAGTAACCTTCAAAATGATATTACCCAGTTCATTTTGCCAAAGATTTATGAAACACTGAGGAAGTTTGATAAAATATATTAATAATTTTAATTTTTTTAATATCAAAAACCTATTTTTAATTATTAAGAATTGATATTATAGTTTTCTTATTGGTGTGATGAAATATATTAATAACTTTAAATTTTTTATTATCAAAAACCTATTTTTAATTATTAAGAATTGATATTACAATTTTCTTATTGGTTCATATGCGAAGTGATGGGACTAAATACCCTGGTGGTGAGCTATCATTTTAGAATATTTCTCATAACATTAGAATTAATTTTAATAAAGTTATTTGTTGTTGGCCTCTTGGGAGGCTCACACTACACAACACACACCACATCAATGCAGTCGAGTTTGCAGTGGAGGCTTGCAGTCGATTATCCTGTCGCACTAACTCACTGCCTGCATAATACACTCCACAACGAAGACTTGCAATAGATCTTCATGTCTCCAGTGTTGCCTCTTCCATCCAAATATTACCATTCCTTTCTTTAAATATTCACAGTGAGCCACAATACCCCAATTTGGAGAATCAAAGTTCTCAATCAAAGTACACTCCATAGTTAGATAGACAAAGAATAATCCAAATCCTTATATCCCTTGGATATCGCAAAGACATCTTCCTTAGGTGTATCTTATCTTCTTCTTAACACAAGGGATCCCCTTCAAACAATTTCCCAAAGCCATTTGTTTGGAAACCTGTAATTTCAGGTACAAAAGGCATTTTATTGCATGAAAGAGTGTTCATTGTTTTTTTTCGGCTTCCTTATGGATAAATCGATAAACACTTTTGCACAAATCAATAGAGGTGTAGCTTACCTTCTTCTTAACACAAGGGATCCCCTTCAAACAATTTCCCAAAGTAGTTAGTTTGGAAATCTCTAATTTCATGTACTAAAGGCATTTTATTGCATGGAAAAGTGTTCGTTGTAGAAACTACGTTTCCATCTTGAGCAGTGAGCAAAGCCAGAAGGAACCGAGAGTGGAAAACAATATTTTCTCTCCTCTTTGTTTGAAGTACCATATCAGTCAAGAATGGAAAAACATCAAAAACCGTTCCAGGACAGTGTTCTACTAGGAATATTAAGAAGTCCACAACTTTTCTACTCTAACGGAGTTGAATGTATTTACACCATACTCTTTCAGAGACATGTGCAAGAAAGCAATACCACATAAAAGACTATAAAAATGCTTTAACCTTGTCGTATTCTCTAGAAATATAACTCTGCATTATGTAATCTGTTGCACAACATTGCTTCCAAGGGATATATGGATTAACATGGTTACCTTAAACAATATTTTGCTGTAATGTCGAAATCATTGAAGGTGGATATGAAGTTCAGAAATAATTTGATTGAGAACAAGAGAGGCCATCAAATTACCTGGCTATCTGCTGGAGGAGAAAAATAGGTGGCCACTGAGAATAAACATGCAAAAGCCATAAGTAAACCCTAAGTAGATCAAACCATGTATCTTTAATTCACATCTCTACTAGAAACCCAGAAAATATTTAATTGATCAAAAATTCAAATCCTAGGCCTTATATCTTTAACTCACCTGATATGCTCAAAATTTGCCAAGTGAAAGACAACCCAGACCCTGTATCTTGATTTCATCTGAAGGAAAATATTTTTTTCTTTTTTCTTTTCAGTTGAATTAATTCACAGAAGCTGCTTCCAGAGAAATTGAAATACTGACGAGCATACATTCCCTCGTTGAAGTCCACTCATGCCATGTTCTCTGCCAGATGATGGCAGTGGCTACGTGTTTAAGACTCATGGAGATGGAAAACCATGGAGATGCCATGTTCTCTACGAGATGATGGCAGTGGCTACGTGTTTAAAACCATGGAGATGGGAAATATATCTTATTTTTATGATTTTGTGAGAGTTCATAAATAATTGATATATAACATGGTTCCATTTCGATAATTTATTTAAAACAAAATACCACGGGAGAACCAAACGTTTGAAGATTTAATATTCAAATATAACACACACTCGATTCATTTATTTTGTAGACATGAAGGGACATACTTGTTGTTCAATGGAATGAGTTTATCTCAAGTTATAGCTCTTATAACGAGAGCTATTTCTTAAGTGTAAACATGAACGATACCGGGTTATTTCTATGTGTACAAGATGCAAGACCCTGCTCTATTTTATTTTCATTGGCAGGTACTAGCTGCATAGCAGCTTTATCTTGTTTAGCATATGTTCATTCCCTCATTATTTTCACTTGAAGTGGAAAATATGGTTTAAGATATATGTGTCAAATTGGATAACTTCATACTATAATTGATACGTCTATTGGTTATATCTTAGACAATATCCATTTCTTTGACATTCATTATTAGATTCATAAATTTATTGCATTTATAATAATGTTATAGTATTATTGATATTATAATATTGTAATCATATTATCATATGTTTAAAAATGAAAATGGTTTGAAAAATTAATGAAAATTGTTTTAAATATTACAATTTAATAAGGAAGTAGTTTTTTTAACTAGAGTTTTAGTTATATTTCTTCTCAATTTCATTTGAGAGGTTTCCTAACTACATTTTTCAAGCATTTTGTCAAGAGTAATAATCATGTAGACCTTACTAGAAAGTTACAAAGTTACAAACTTGATGATTAGGGGTTTAGAAAAAAAACTTACTTTCCAATAGTGATTTTACTACTCATTACTATAAAAGAAACTATAGAATGTGACATATATATCACAGTATTCATGGATGGAATTAATGTCATGTGAGCAATATTCACATGGAAAGTTGGCACATGAGTTTGTGTTAAACAAATAATTAAAATATACAAGTCTATGACAAACATATCGTATTTAAATGCACTCGATTGGATCATTATATAATTTGTCATATATTTTGGTACTTTATAGGTGGAAATATTGAAGGAATAGGCTTGCAAGGCCCATTTTAGTGGCAAGTCCTAGTTTGGAGATTTGGGGTCTTTAACCTTCCCAAACCATTTTGATGCATCAAATGACACTTTTTGGGTTCGAAATTTTATGAGCATAGATCGTATCCCCTCAATGTTATTCTATACCCCAAGACCTTTCCAAAGGTGCAAAAATAACCTCAATTGAAGTCTATATGCAAAAGTTATGCCTCTCTCAAGTTGACCTAACTTGTTACCACTTTGGTACCAAGTGGATGCCATGTTAGCCTCCATTACTCACACATATAGGGCTAGTCATTTGGAACTTTGAATATGATTCTAGAAGGTCAAAAATCCTTATCACTTTTTGTTTCCAGGATACAACACCCAGGGAAAACCCCTAAGTAATTCCCCTCATTTTGAGGATGGTGCCCATGGTAAACCCTAGATTCTTTAGGGCACAAGGTCATCAACAATGGGGGCTCAAAACCATTACAAAAATATGCTCATAGTGAGATCAACATGTCACTTACGAGAATAAAACCTAGGTGTGGAGGATAACACTCTAACCCACAACCACTTCTAGACCCAATTGACATAATCCTTATCATTAATTTAGGGTTAAGGCACACAAAACCCAACCCTAGATGACTATTAGAATATGTTAAATACCAGGTTGCTGGGGGGAGAGGAGTTAGTTTCTTTAGTATTTTACATGTTGCATAATTGATTAGAGGATATATGAGTGGGATTTGAGAGAATAACATAGGAGGAATAAGATTATATAACATCCATTCAAGCTATAGTGTCATATGAAACTCCATAGTGAGTTCCTCTTTCTTTGTACTTTCATTTCATAACTGAAGAAATGAGAGCAAAGCATAGGCATCACCTTCTAGATGGTTTTTCTCCTATTTTGAGTTTCCTAGGATTCATCTTGTGTTAATTTGTGTGGATGGTGCATTCATTTGCTTGTTCTTTAATTTTTGGATTCTAATTATTTTCATAAATTTCAGCAAAAAAGCTAGTCATAATAAATTTGAGATCTACGGAATAAACATACATAATAAAATATTTTCATATTATTACAAGATTTGTTGTGAAAAACCGTTCTAGTGGAATATCCAGGGTAGTTTAAAAATCATTAAAGTATATAATACAAATAATTGCAAAGATACATTTCATATTGATATTATCACATAATATGAGCCTCCCCTTCCGAGTGTTAAAATTGAATACTTTTATAAATCTAGAATTGATCACAAATCAAAATCAATTAAATACAAGTGTATGCTTTCATTCTAAATGTAAGTATTTGTTATAATCGTACTTGAATATATCCTAATGACTCTTTTGTATTGTGTATTACCAATAATTTCTTCTGGATTAATCATTATTGAATGCATGGACTTGTTTTTTTATGGTTAGTTGCAGAGGGAATGATCCATCAAAATAAAATCAGTTTCATGAAAATGACATTTGACTTAGTTGTGTTGTTGTCGACTTTATTAAAGTTTTCAATGGAAATATCCAATTACCTCATGCATCAATTGGTGAAAACACATTGTTTGAAGCTTTATGGGCCTTTATTGAGTGGGATGTGTCACAGATAGTTAAGCACATTGAGTGCCAACTACCACATGTTGAGAATGTTCAAACAAACACTTTGACACCCTATGAATCCTAAAATGGGGAATTCTAAAATGGGGAGTAAGTCAATAATATTAAAACAAATGAGTTAATGCATTCTACAATTAATATTGGTGATAAAAATAATTTGATTTATACATATCCACAACATAGGGTGGCATTCATTTTAAAGGAAGTTATGTTATTACATAGATGTTCAAAATAAGGATGATACATAACATTGGGTCTTGTCACAAAAAAGGTGGATGGACACCATGTTGTTAAAGGAGAGAGGTTGGGACCTCTATTGTTCTATGTGTTGGTGAAAGAATAATTATTGTCTTGAGATAATTGCTTGTGTTTGTGGCACTCCAAAGCTAGTACTTTGGCCAATAGACAAAATGGTGGATGAAAAAACATGTTCCATGCTGAAGGTGAATGGAATAGAACAAATAGAAGGTTTAGTGTCAACAATGAACAATAATCACAACCTTAATTTCTTGGGAGTAAAAGTGACAAAAAATCCTTACAACCACCTTGAACACATAAGGCCAAATGCTATTATTGAGGATTTCTATATTGTACCTCTATGTAACAAACGAAAAGATGAAATTTTTCCAAAGGATGATGTTGTTGAGGAACAAATGATCATAGTGCGGTCATTAGAGCCATATTATGAAATACAATTAGGTATGGTAGAGGGAAATGTTTATTAGGATTCATATGCTACTTTTAAGACATAGAAGGTAGAGGTTTGATGGTGGAATCCAATTGGAACAACTAGGGAAAAAATGCTTCTACAAATGGTTTAAATAAAACTCAACAATGTGCTATTGCAAGAGAAGGGACATTATTCATTGGTGTGAATAACATCATATGGGAATTGTCGCTGAAGCAATATGGAGAGGACAAACATTGAAAATAAATGGGTAGGGATTTTAAATGATTGAATCATAATGAGAATAGATGGAATAGAGTGGAGAGACTAGAGTGAATGAACATTAATATAAGAAAATAATTTCTATAATTGCCATTCTTTTAGGCCAATCTAAGAACTACCAAATTAGTACTAAATATTATTTATCTATTGCGTCAGTGAAAACTATTGAAGGTTAATTTATCTCTTCTCTCCTAGCAATATATTTGTTAATGAAAACTAGTGAAGGCTAGTTACCATTCCAAAACTAAATCTGCAATAAACATCTAATGTCTAATAAATCCTCAACAATGAAGAAATATTACAAAATAATAAGGTTGACTATGAAAGTGAAATTTTGGGATACAAGGTTGAAAAAAAGGCCAACAAATGTGGTTGACAGTGTGAAGGGCCCCATGCTTTTCCATTATGCTACAACTTGCCTCCAAAGAGTTACATTTCCAATGAAAGCACAAAAATAATTAAAAGAAAAAAAAAGACCCTGCATAAAATGTTTCCAACAAAGAGAATAAGGAGAGGAATCCTGAATTTAGGAAAATGAAGAGTTGGGGATGCTTGGCATTCCAAAGTCTCCTAGAAAGCCAATTATTCATATAAACTCCTTCAAAGTGCTAGATATTAGGGTTCTTTTGTAGACGAGAGAGGGATTGCATAAGAAATTTCTTAGTTTGTACCTATAAATCTCTAGAAAGCCAAAATAACATTGTAATTATGTAATTGTTGAGAAATCAATAATAGGCAAAGCCATTCGATGTGTTTGCTCGTTTTTGTTTCTAGGGTAATTATGTTGTCTTATGGTGTGTTAATTGCTATGTGTTTTCTTCATTTTTGGTTCATTTCCAAGATAATTCTAGTGAATAGAAATGCCAATTGTGGCTTGAAATTTGTTTCCCCAGCCTGATTTGTGGCCTTAAAATCCAACTACCTCAGACCACCCATTTGATTGATCTAGAGGAAATCAATGGCTACAATGATAGAACTGTTGGCCATGGTTTCCAATCCCAAAATGAATTCCTAATTTTGGTTATTGGAAATTAGTGTGCCAAACTCTACACTAGCCTTTAAAGCTTGGGAGAAGTTGTACACATACCAAAACATTTGCAAATTTCATAGTTGATAATTTACAATAGTTTATTTGCATTTATACTCCCAATCCATCCCTACAATGCTCTAATTTGAATAGATGGGATCATTGCCTCATAACAATTTCTTAATTTCACCTTCAACTGAAGTTATAGTTAGTTTCCTTTGTGCCTTATCAGTTTTTAAGATGTTGGTGTCATATTTGTTATGGGCTCTCTTCCATAAATTTCATGAATTAGATCATTGGCTCATATCTATAGTGTTAATTTTTGTTGGTTTGAATTGTTGGAGTTGATACTAGTTGTGTCAAATAACCATCTAGAGATTTTGTTTAACATTTGTAGACCAGAATATGATTAATGGAGCTTTGTTTAAACCATGATTAATAATTTTATTATACTCTTCCTTTGGTTGATCACACAACTACAAGCAATGATCTTATGGTTTATTCAAACAATGTACATGCATGTTTATAAGCAATATGTCGTATTAGTTAATTAACTTCAACTATCCTCTAAAAACATGTGAATATGTAAAAATGTATTGCCTCATGGTTGTGGTGATAACAATGATAAAAATAAGGGAAATGCATCTTGCTTATTGTTTGTATATATAGATTTAGAATTGGATGTGTTGTGGACAAAAGTGCTAGTATTAAATTTTCTAATGTTTAGAGTGTATTATTTTGATAAAATAGTTGCAAATATTTTTTCAGTG
Organism: Picea engelmannii; assembly: GCA_009831015.1. NCBI lineage: Eukaryota > Viridiplantae > Streptophyta > Pinopsida > Pinales > Pinaceae > Picea > Picea engelmannii. The sequence goes on from ML778811.1 coordinate 117,105, forward strand.
GGCATCATTATGGGATTGAGTGTTGTGTTTGCACACTAAGAAATATATAGTGCATTGTCTATTTTAACATAAAAGAGTAATCACATAGACATAATTGGACACGAATCTATTGTTAGGCATTGACCTTATCACCTTGGGCCAACAAAACAAGCATTGAAACAAATTCTGAGCAAATATCGAGAAGCTTTGAACTCATCTTGACAAAGAGTTGCAGAGTCATTACAATTTATTTATGTATTCACAATACATGTTGGTGATATGGACATGCCATAGACCTATGATTTGCAAATCAACTACTCTCTTCTCTCCTATCCATGGATGTGGGGTTTGTGAATATTTCCATGGTAATCTAGTTAGTGTTTGCAGATAATGTGACAAAAAGACTCATACTCCTTATTTTGTATATATGGATCCTTATTGTATTTTTCTTTCAATGTTTATGAAAACATACAACTCTTCAATGCAATGACAACACTAATTTCTATTTAGCTTCTCTTTAATCTTTATATATTTAACGATGCATGTCATAGTGATATCCATGCACATATATAAATAAAATGTTGTAGATTAATATTCAAATTCAATATTGAGACTTTTTGAATCAAAATTCACACTTTTGGACACTTTGAGAATATGGTTTTCATACTTTCAAATCTGATATTCACACTTTGATCTTATATTGACATTTTATAAACCCATTGTTCATGCTTTTAGATGTATTCACACTTTCGTAGTCTAGATTCTAGGTGATAAGAACAAATTTAATGAAGTGGGAATTATGTGTAATAACAACAACAATTATAGTTGGACATCAGGGTCATGAAGATGCATTAGCATTTAAACATGACCTAATCCCCATTAATCCAAATCTTGAAATTACATCATATTCTCAAAACCAAACTAGGTTATATATATGAAGCACAGTGAATATAAAACCAAACTAAATTTGAAGCACAATGAGACACATTATGACTAAACATGCATATTCGACTGTTTTAAAGTTTAAATGAAGAAACTACATATGCATATCGATGATTGAAGTATATAGTCCACTCAATCAACTAACGAAACGGTTTTGTATCAGAAGCATTCACATGTATTTCATTCAATACACAGTCTTAATATATTTTAAAATTAGCATATTAGTGGCCACGGTCGTTCCCATGCAACGGGGTTATGAATTGGCATGAATCCATTCTTGTAATCCAACTAACAAGAAGTCACGACTTTTAATGTTTGCATATTTCAAGCCATTGCCATTATTTCCATTCCTTACATCATCCAATTTCAATGGCCTATTTTTTTCTATTCACATCATTATTTGAAGAATTAGTAGCAATATAGTTGAACTTCACACATAATTTCATCTTTATTGAACACATGTGTTCTTTGTGTGACTTAAATCACTGCTTCTAGAATTTTGCACATTTCTTGTATTACATTGTAGCGCAAGATGCCAAATTACAATATTTTCCTAATGTCAAAATATTCTCAAATCAAATCAAAGTTACGAAAATAAATAATAAATAAACATATAGCAATCTATTTTTTTTACTTCCAATATTATAATCATTATAAAGATTAAATATATTAGAAAAAACTATACTAAATTAATTTCAATAATAATATATATATAAACTTAAGATTAATTTAAAATTAATTAAACACTAACTTAAATTTAAATCTAAAGAAATTCCCTCGTAACAAAAATATACCACTATTGAATATAATTTAGATGCAAAGATTAGACCAAAGGTTTACACTCACTCTTTGTACTTTCAAGCACAAAACATCATTTCACGGACACTTTATTCATAAAATATTATAACATGCAATTTTAGATTAAATATATTAGAAAAAACTATACTAAATTAATTTTAATAATAATAAAAGATTAAATTAAAATTAATTAAACACTAACTTAAATTTAAATCTAAAGAAATCCCCTCTGAACAAAAAAAAATACCACTAACAAAACAATATACCACTATTGAATATAATTTAGATGCAAAGCTTAGACCAAGGGTTTACACTCACCCTTTGTACTTTGATGCACAAAACATCCTTTGATGGACACTTTGTTCATAAAATATTATAACTATGCAATTTTGGGAAATACCAAAGATATTCATTTCCTTAACATCTACGTAGGTCCACCCACACAAGATTAAAACAAATATGCAAATCGTGAATACTTGACTATGTCATTTATTAGTGATTAAGCCTATAAAACAATGATTACTAGTATATTTGCACTTAAAAACTATGCGAGTTTGAAATTTTTGACACGACTCATATTTGATGTCTTTGTTGGATGGGATTTTGTTTTTTTTTAATAATAGAAACAAGTTTTTGTTATTATAAAAACATTGTTGACAAAATGTACAATAGAGGATTATAGAGTTTCATCAAAGTTTTTGCAGCCAAAATTTCAAAACATGTATGGTTGTCATTCAAGAAAATAAGGGGTTTATCCCTGAAAGGTTTGCTTGTATACAACTTTATATAGATGCTTTGTACATATTGAAATTTACAATATATACATTTTTTGGAAAAATTTACAATTTTAAATCTAGATTTATTAATTTCGAAATGTTGAGGCCCCGCATTGTATTCCTTGGTACTTGTTGAATTGTGATTGACATTGTTGTGAAGTTGGAGCTTGCTGATTTTTTAGGAATTTGTCTTGCTAGGTAGTGATTTAACATCTAATTTTCTTTATGCAAAGTTTCAATTTCCTCTCCCTGTGCAACCAATGTATGAAGTATAATTTTGAGTTTCCTAGTCCTTTGCTTCATTATATTTACTTTGTCATTCTTTTTTGTTGGCTACTTGTTTTTCCAACTGCAATAACTAATTATTGAGATAGGAGAGGTTGGGTTCTCCCACATAGGGATTTTTGCGAGAACCCTATTCCACAAGGGTATGTAGCATTGGGAAGACATGGTACTGACAAAAGGCATATGAACCCTAGAGATAGAGTATTCGAAGGTGGGTTGAAAAAAAATGTTTAGAGATTAAGTGCAAAGATTCCAGAGGGATGAAAAATAGAAAGATGATACCAAAACACTTGTTTCAGAGTGACATGAGGAACTCTATATATAGGTTTAAGTATACACTTAAATCCTAATGCATGGGAATCCAAAGAATGAGTCTTGCGAGAAGGCCATCAAGTAATTCCACGGTATCCCAGTGCGAAGATGAAATGATGGTCACGAAGAAGCTTGAATCCCACTGAGTAGAGAGAGAAGACGGAAACCAGGCACTAGCCACCTCCGCAATGCACCCCTAAAACATGTTGAAACAAATAGGAACGGGTTTCCTGACCCCAAACCAAAACTAGAGCCATCATATATATCATATTAGAGGAAAAAGGGAGCTACTTCTCCACACGGGGAAGGAAAATCCCACATTGAGGAATGATGGAGAGGAGGATGGGTAGTAAAAAGGAGGAGTATGAGAGATTGGACTAAAGGGAGCTCAAGTGTGTATGCATTGATAGGAGAGTGAATGAGAGGAAACATGGAGTCTTAAGGGAAGTGAAAAGGATGTGGGTCATTAAAAAGTTTAAAAGTTGGACAGGTTTAATAAAGAACCCATTTTTGAAAATTAAAAAAAAAACATGTTGATAGAGATTAGGGAGGGTATATCAAGGATTCAACATAGCTATAGGATAGGGTTCCTTTTCTTAAATGAGAGGATTTATTTGCTAACTCATCTTATTTCCTATTGTTATCTCTTAAAATTTGATAAAATATTATTTCATCAAATTTTTGCAACCCTTGGAGTATACATCAATATATTTACTCTTGAAACTCCATCAAAAAATAGAAAAGTAAGTCCCAGTTTTTTCTTCCGAAGAAGGAATTCTTCTTTTCTTAATCTTATTTGCCAATCCATTAAATTAGGGTGGGAGGAAACTTAAGTCTGAGGGAAGACGAGCATGGATTGGAGGATATGGAGATCCAATTTCACTCTTCTGTATCTAAATTTTCCAAGGGTGAATCTTTGATTCCTATTTCTATAAAAAATTCTACCACCAAACTACAATTCAGATTAGAAACCATGAGAGGAGGAATGTTTTGTTGTTGAAATATGGCTTTGTTTCTAGCAAGACATATTCCCCAACATATGAAATTTGGTATTTACATCCATACTCTTTTAAATCTTTTTCCTGTAAAGGGTCCCAAAATAATTCTTGTGCCATTTTACAAACATGGCATGCCAAGATTTAGGGAGAGAGGTACACCTTAGGAGATATTAAGAGTGAATTCCCATACATGTGCTATAAAATCACATTATGATAATAGATGATTGATTTATTCACAATGATTACTATAAAACACACACACACACCTTGATGGTCCTTGTATACTTCTTTTTTTGAGATTATCACCGGTTAAAAGTTTTCCATGAACCATTACCCAACAAAAGACATTCACTTTAGGAAGTGAATCTCTTGCCCAAATTTTTCTCCAAATCATAGCTTTAGGGTGTGGGGGGGTTGGGAGTTCCATTTTATTGATAAATATACTTCCTTAACAATATATCCATTGGTTTCCCGACCTCGATCATCAAGGGAAGAGTCATTAAATAGAGAACAACTAGTTAGATGTGAATACCGAAAATCTGCCGCCTCTTTGAGATTTATTGGGAAATGAAAGATTTTCCATCCTTGTCAAATGCCTAGTTTTTTCCATTTAGATATATTTGCAAGCTTGGTGTAACCATTAAGAGAAAGCTATTTTTTTATGGAGGAAATATCCTCATATTTCCCTAAGGGTGGCATGCCCATGATATTATATGTCCACACATTAATTAATCGACCATTCCCTAGAATCCATGTAAGTTTGGATTGGATAATGGGCATAGTTGTCTTTAATAATTTCCATAGAGTTTATTCTCTTGAATCCATCACTGGTCTATTCAGGCATTTCTTCCTCATTCCAACAATTTTGTTTTTGAAAATTACTTATTTCCACCAATCCATTGAACTTGTGATTAATCTCCACACTATTTTTTCTCCCATTGTTGTGTTCATAAATGTTAGGTCCTTTATGTATATGCCTCCTCTATATTTTGGGGATCTAATAACATACCATTTTATCAAATGAAAGTTTTTGGTCACTATCTTGTCGCCATACCACAAAAATGACCTGATTTTTTAGGCCATCCAAATTTGGGAGATATAAGGGATGAACATTGGAGAAAGGGAAGAGAAGAAATTATCAAATTGATGAGAGTAATTTTCCCATTAAGATTGATCCATCTTCCCCCCCATTGCAAAATTCTCTTATTAATCTTATCCAAGACATCATATCAGATAAGGGAGGAGGGATTTTGCAAATAAATGGGCATCCCAAAGTATTTGAAACGTGACAAGACCACCACATTTTGGAATCCTAGAACTTTATATATTCATTGCAGTTGTTCATTAGAGACATTCCATCCATAAATATGTCTTTTTCGAGTTGTTTTCTTTGGCTCTAGAAGCATTCAAAAAACAATCAAGAACATTTTTAAACCTTCTTGTTATGATTGTAGAGGCCACTCCAAGAAGAAGAGTGTCATATAAAAATTGTGAATGGTTAATTTCTCTAACCCCCCTTGTGAAGCTGAGACCTTGAATTGAGCCATCAATTCTTTCCCATTCTAGTTTATTTGTCAAATATTCTATCATTAAAATGTAGAGTAAAGGGGAAAGCAAGTAGCCTTTCCATAAACCTCTCTTTATTCTGAAAAAGGAAGAGGGACATCCATTGATGAGAGGAGTAATCCAAGGAGAACCAATGCAATATTGGAACCAACTAATGAAATCCTAGATAAATCCAAATTTCCTCAGTTTTTGTAAAAAGAAAAGAGTGCTAGACTCAGTCAAAAGCATTGCCCATATCCATTTTGATGATCATACATTTTTCCATTCTTGCTTTTCTCAAATGAGTTGCTTCTTGTACCAGAATAATGTTATCAACAATTTGTCTCTTTTGTATAAATCCACCCCGATTGTTTGATATTATCTTGCCAATGATTTGTTTCAACTTATTTGCAATCATTTTTGTTAGTATTTTATAATCATAATTACAAAGAGAAATCAGATGAAACTTGGAAACAAAAGATGGATTAATTTCTTTTGGAATGAGGGAGAGGAAGGTTGAGTTGGTGCCTCCTCCAACTTTTTTCTTTCACAAGGAATGGTTAAGAATATTTTTGAGATATAATATCACAATGTTCCAGAAAGTCTTATAAAAGAGAATTGAGAAGCCATCAATGTCCAGGGCCTTATCTTTTTCTAGACTCCATATTGCATTTTTATGTCTTCATCTTCAATTTCCCACAACAAAATTTTATTATCTTCTTTTGTAATCACCGTGGGAGTATTTTACAACATTGTTTGAATGGAGATTGGAACTGAGTGGTTTTCATTGGTGTAGAAGGACTCAAAATGATGTCGAGTTGCCTCTTTAATTTATTCAAAATTCTCAGTATTTTGTCCATTTTCTTTCACGATGCTTTTGACATTGTTGCACTACATATGAGCTTTGGTTTGTTTCTAAAAGAAGATTGTATTTATGTCCCCTGATCTAAGCCACATGCTTCTGGATTTTATCCTCCATTCTTCCTCCTCCTTTTTGAATACCTTATGGAGTTTTTTATTAGTTTCTCTTTCACACATCAAAATCCCATCAACTACTTCTTCTTCTTCCATTTGTTTTTGAATATTTTCCAATTGATGATGCAGCTCTCATCACTCTTTTATTGGAGATATGTAGGAGAACTTTACCCAGAGTTTTAAGGAATTTTTAGATGACTTTAACTTATATTCCCACACATAAGAAGGAGATCCATTAATGGGGACCTTCTAGGAATCCTCAATTATCTTAAAAATTTCTTCATTTTGAAGCCAAATCGGGTTGAATTTAAAAGGAAGTGAACCAAAATTTTTGGGGCTTTCAAATAAGAGTGAAATTGGCTTGTGATTAGAGATTGAAAATGGAATTATTTTAGATGAAATGAAGAAATCCTGAAGAAAAAAGTAGTTGTGTACTAGAAAAAAATCCATTATGGCTGCAATGTGGCCTACCCCTATTCTTTTATTTCCCCATGTATATTTTCCACTAGTTCACTTGATATCATTAAGATCCAAATCATTTATGCGATCACTCATTTCCCCCCATTGGGTCTTGAACTATATTAACTCCTTTCTTCTCCTTGTTAGAATGAGTTGTGTTAAAATCTCCACCTATGATACAATTATCCAAACTATATTCCTCTTTGAAAGTTTGTAAGGAGTTCCAAAACCCAACTTTATTTGGATATCTAATTGGAGAATAATAAGATGAAAAATGAGTCTTGATTCAATATGCCTACTTTTTTTAAGAATCTAATTTTATGAGGAAAATGTGAACAAAATTTCTAATTGGGTAGGATCCCAAAGAGAGAGGATACCCCTAGATTCCCCTATTGATTCAATTGAAATATTATTGTTGCTTTTCCATAACTTTTTCCCGATAGAAGTGGATTCTTCTTCACTTAATTTTATTTCATGAATGAGAAGAGTAGAGGGATTTTCCATTTTTATTAGATCTCAAATTACTTCTTCTTTTATCTTACTTCCCATGCCTCTGCATTTCCATGAGAGGATTTTTATTTAATTATGATTGAGAAGGGTCCCCTCCCAAGAGATCTAGTGGCGTTCTTGCTTCTTGACCCCCCCCGCTTTTTGTTGAAACATAATGAATGGATGATTACATTCCCATATATTTGTCTACGTTTGTTATTTTCTCCAGCTTTCCTTATTAATACTTCTCCCTACTTTTTTTGGAATTATTTCTTCTTGTATATCACCCTCCTCGGCTACTTTATGGGTTCTACTCCTGGTGACTATATTTGTTGGTTGGGTGAGAGTTTCCAAATTTTCCATTTTCTGCTCACTTAGGGGTTCTTCCAGTTCATGATATTCCCCACCTAGAAAAACCTAGGAGGGGTTTTCAAGAGGGGGAAGAGACAACTAAAATAACATTGGGTCTTGAGAGGAAGATCCAACATTTTGTTTCTTAAGGTTTTTTATAGAATCTATTCCTAAAACCTTTAATTTATTTGCATAAGAGGATGGAGCCTTTGTGGAGTCATCAAGATGACTTACCTTACAAACCTCTCATTTTTTTGTTGGTATACTGGTAGGGATTTCATTTTCAATTTATGTCATAGGTTGAGTAGGTCCTTTGTTGTTTGATTCCTTTCTCCTTACCTATTTCCATCCTTCTTCTTTCTCTAAAGCCTCCTAGATTTCCTGGGGTTTCTTAGGAATTTTTTTGGTGAAATGACTATATTCATGGCACAACCTACACTTGAAAGGAAGTTTCTCGTAGAAAAATTGTTGAATGAAAGACCAATCATCCAATGTTAGTGTGATGGCCTTTGGGATTCCCTTTTTCAAGTCAAACTTGATGCAGATCTTATCATAGGAAAACATTGGTAGTTTTGGTTCTTCTTTATCGATGTATTTGCCAATGGTGCCGCTAATACTTTTCAAAGCATCATCTCCCCAAAAACGAAGAGGGAGGTGAGGAAGGTGAATCCATATGGGTACAATTAAAGGAATTTCAACTTCAAGATCAAAGTATAGGGTCCGTCGATTGAGATACATGCCCCTGGTTCCATTAAAGTAAGGTCCACTCCTAAAAATTAGATTTCTATCCTCTTTAAATTCAAAAATAAAAGCGTAGTACCCTCTTCCATAAAACAAATTATTCACACGCCCTTTGATTAGGGGCTTCCAATTCTTAATGATACAATATTCCATTTGTTGTGGGGATGGATAGAGTTTTTTGAATTGTCCTACCAATCCTTTCTTAACAAAATTTAAATCTTTGCATCTCGTGGATGTTGGGTGTTCCCCTTCGGTTCACGCTTGCATGCGTTCTGTCGTTCTTATTGTTGGGGAGTTTAGACCCAGGGTTTGTCCATATGTGTCTAACAAAACCCCCAAAGCACTGAGATATCAATCCTTGACCAAGGCCGAGGAAGGTCTCACCCCAGATGCAGAGAGGATCACAAAGGCCATAAGGTCTTGTGACAAGTATGAAGGATTAAACATATTTAACATTACTGCAATTGGCATCCATGTAACTCAGGTTTGATAATATATTTATTACTAAGAATTGAAACTTTAAACAGAGACATTCAACTCATTCATAACAAACACATAATATATCACACTACTACATATGAACAAATTTTCCATGGTTTTTCGTTGCTATTGCCACACATATTCGTCGCACTTTCCACGAAGGAAAACTGTTTTTTTCGTGGTACTTTTTTTGTTGCTATATCCATGTATTCGTTTTTCGTGGAAACATCGATGAAATCAGACAGCCACGTGTCACCATATTAAAAAGAGGCATAATTTTTTTCGACAGAAATATCGTTGCAATATTGAAGGAAAAGTGTGGAAATAGCAACGAAAAAGTGTGTCAGAGTAAAAACCCCACCATTGGTTTGCGATGAAGATGCCATACTTGCTACGGTTAAAGCATTGCAAGTAGCGACAAAATATCGTCGCAATAGCAATGCACAAGCGTGGCAAATAAAAACACCTATCAATAGCTTGCGACGCAGATGCCATACTTGTGATGGTTAAAGCGTGGAAAGTAGTGACAAACAAGCGTGGAAGAGAAAAAACACCTATCAATAGCTTGCAACGTAGATGCCATACTTGCAACAATCTTATCGTCGCCATTTCCACGCCTTCTGTAGGTTTTTAATTTTTTTTTTGATAGTTTTCCCTTGCTTTCTAAGAAATCTCCCGTCACATCCTTTTGTGTGGATTAGGAAATCTCGGTTATGATTTTGAAACACAGTCCTATATGAGGGAATCTTCTATCTCATTTTCCAACATTAAATAGGAAATCTCAAGAATATTAGAAAGTTTTTTGTATTTAACTATCACTGGAGAATCAATGAGAGCATCATTAAGTTTTTGCATTTCTGTATTCAAAAATTGACTTTAAACAACAAAAAAACATTGATTTCATGAAGATTTATGCTGTCGGATTCCGACCAAAAAAAATATTTCGTAGAACAGTTAGACAATGCCCAATTTTCCATGTCAATTTTGAAGTGCGTGTGGGAGCATCTCAACTCCAAATTCTCACAACTACCAACGTTCTAGCCATCCATTTGAATCTTTCATGTCAATTTTGAAGTGGGTGTGGAAGCATATAAACTCCAAATTCTCACACCTACCAATATTCTCTCCATCCATTCGAAGAACCACGACAAATTTGGTCATGCAACTTCAATATAGCTAGTTTGAGAAAGCTTTATGAAGTAGCACGATACTTCTATCTGGTGACACACAATGACATGTGAACGGTTTATTTGTCAAGTTGAAGAACAATTAGAAGTCTCTCGAGTCATGTTCCTTGCAAATATGGATGGATACAATGTGTCACTGTAAGGTCATCAATGCTTGTCTTTCCTAAAACACATGTTACAACATACTATAAACAATGCAAAGTGAAGGAACCTTGAACCAAGATAGACTTAGGGAAACATGACATCGAGAATCCAATAAACCTAGAAAAGTGTGAGAAGGCATATAACAATTATGACTTAATTCAAAGGAATCTAGCACTTACGATTTAATTCTCCGATGTTGTAGAGCCATAATACATTTTTGGACATGAATACTATCATTATTTTTGACAATTTCCATTACTTGTTGAAACTCAACAAAAAAATACAATCTACAAATTAAGTTAATAGATATTCAATTATTTTCGAACTTTATCTCCAGTAGCAAGAGGTTAATAACATGTGTTCCTTGCTCAAGGGACTTTTGGAGAAATTGTGGGACAAGATTGGATGACATAGACCTAATTTTCAAGATAGTGAAGATGCACATACACAACTACAACAAAGAGCTAATTTGTCTTATCATTTTTGATAGAGCCAAATGTTATGCTCATTTTATGCTTTTGTGGATTTAAGCATAAATCCATTACAAAAACATCAAATTAAAACATAGTCAAAGAGTTATTTGTTACTTCATTAAATCAAATGCTACAAATTAGAAACAATTCCATTATAGGCAACAATAGAACACAAAGGGTTACTACTTGTTCTTATGGTAATTGGAAGGTCTCTACATGATCAACCCCATGCAACATGGATGGATGTGCAGTACATTCTTTCTCAAGGGAAAACAATACATGATTATCAATAAATAACACTTCTAAAATGCATGGTAAAAAACATAGTTATCTTTGAAGAAGTCTGTGAATGCTTTTTGGACATGGGAATATTTTTAGAGGCTAACATATTCGTTGATCCATTCTTAGACTTGGGGTTTTATGCTCATAAGTTGAAAAGGAAAATTGCTTACATAATCTCAACAAAACTTGCAAGTCAAATCTTGTGAATCTAGTAAGCAATCAAAATAGTGGACGAGGTAAAAATATTGTGAGTCTTTTATTGAGCATGGTGTACTATGACAATGGGATATCTATTGGATAGAAAAATATTATAGTTGATAGACACAACAACAAAAAATGCCTTAGAAAACCAAATTTATTGTTAATGTGCAATGGCCTCTCGATTGAACTAGGGTTATTGTGGAATACCCCTCTTCCCTCCTGATAGTGGAATGAATTTGGGGTGATCAACTTGAATATTCTGCATTTAAGCAGTGCACCACTCTAGGTCAATAGGTTCTTAGACTAAAAGAAAGCTTGGGAAGAGAACAAGTTAAATCCTCCACTCTATATCAAGGTGCATAAAATGAAGGGAGAAAGCTTGAAAAAGTTAACTCCTCCACTCTATAGTGATATTGCCACACATATCCCTCCAAGAGGTTAATTCGTTGAGTTGGATATGAGTGCACTAGGCCTCCAAAGACCAAGTGTCTTCAATCACCACTAGACCCTATCCCTAGGGTGGCGTCAAGCCCTAAAAGGTGACGTTTTGGCCTCCAAAGGCAAGTTGTTTGGATTGTAGGGGATAGGTGAGATCCTCCATGCTGTCTCTTAGGCCTCCAAAGGCATGTCATCATCATTTGATGTGTAGGCCCCATTATCCAACTTGTGGGCTTCAAGCCCCAAGAAAGAAAATTGCCTAGTTTGCATGTGAGATGACAGTTTATTGTTGAACAAGAAAACTAATGTTAGAATTATTATTTTTTGAGGAAAATTGGTTATTATCGTACAAGTCGACCTCTCATATGTTAGTAATGGAATTTAGGGTGTTTGCATGAGATTTGGTTTATTTAAGAAGATATCTACCCCCTTTTTTTCCATTGTTTAGTCGGTTTTGTGTGGTTATGAGAATATTGGGAGTTATTCACTGTTCTTATCTAGCATATTTGCCGATATTCTCCTCACTTAAATAGACACCAACAATTAGTTATTGCATGAGCATGTTGTCTAGTTTTATGGATTTGGAGATCTATAAGAAAGGGTCGAATGACATTATTTTCTGGACTTAGTCTAGTGTAGCCAACCTCCTACTCCATATTTTTTTTCTATAATTGCTACGTACATTGTGCAGTGCTTACTATGCAACAAGTATTGTATTTTGTCTCCATGATGCAAACAATATTTTGTCTAATACAATGATAGAGTTTGACTATGCATTTTCTTTAAAGCTCTCCAAATTCAATGGTTAAATAATGTTGTGTCCATGTAGTGTTGTGGGTGGCCTAAGTGCCTTTACTTTGATTTCTTAATCACTTAAAGAACATGCCCATCTTCTTTTCTTCTTTCATATTTAGTTGTTATGATTTGGAATCTCTCATATTATTTAATTTTAAATCTTTCTTGTCCTTGGTTGCTTGCACACATATCGAGGATAACTAGTTTTTGTGTTGATCACTTGTACTAATCACACTAATTTTTTGTGTTGACAGTGCATGAACACTAGGGACGCCCGCTGTGACTGGAAGAACACCAATCCGAATGGAGGAGTAATTACCAGTGACCTTAGGCTAATTACTCATAGTTGTTTTCTAGGTTTTCTTGGAGCAAATCTGAGAGATAACAAATCTTCATGGTTGACTTGGTCAAAGGTAGTTGGAAATGCACAAATATCAATGGCTCTCTCTTTCTCTCTCTCTATCTCTCTCTTCAAGGGCATGTGTGTGTATGAATATTTTATTATGACGGTGGTTGCTATGTGGACACAAAGAACTCCTTCCTAGGGCTCACTAAAGGAAGAAGTATTTTATTGTTTCAACCAAGTTAAAGTGGTCCACAAAGCTCACATATAAAAGGCTGTTCAAATGGAATTTTACATTGTTTCTTGGTAAAAAGGCTTCTAGAAGAAGCACTCTAACCATTACACTTAGCATTTGCATGCTTATCTAGAAGAGCGCCCTCATGAGGAGTTGTACACTTGGAATTTGCACAATTATATTGGAGAGCACCCTCATCATGGAGATTTACACTTTTCATGCACCTAATTTGGGATGCACCCTACATCTTTGACCAAGCATTTTATTATTATTTTGAAGGTGGTTATTTCTAGAGGAGCACCTTTGCACAAGGGAAAATGTCACTTGGATTTCACCTTGCATGATTTTGAAGGATGAGGAAGATGACATGTGACATCACATTCATATAAAAGATTGTATTTAGTATTTTTTATGATCCCTTTTGTCCTAATTCACCCACTTAGAGATTATTGTAAATATTTTTAGTATTTTCTAATATTTTCCTTGAGAAACCACATAAGGTAAATATTATTTTATTGTAGAAGAGAGTTGAGCTACAACCTATATAAGGGTTTTCTCTCTCCATTTGCAAATGGGAATTTGGTGAATAAAAGAACTTGTGAGTAGAAAGGCTCATGTGTGCTATTTTGCTTAAGATATTGTGAATTGTATGTAGAACTTTATGTATGTGTGGCATATATTCTTGGTGTGTATTGGTAGGTATTTAATTGGAGGTTTGGATCATCAAATTTAATTTGGGAGCCATAGAGGAGTAGACTTGCTACATGGGAGGAGGTAATCAAAGCCTCTTTGTCACGTTGTCTTAAAGAGAAGAAACTTGTTCCCTAGACATCATTTTGTGAGTGAATGCATAGTTTCCATGTTTAGGAAAGGTTACTTCTATATTGATTTGGTTGTGGATCTCCTCATAGAAAGTCCCTTCCCTTTGTAAAATATGTGATATCTTGTTTGAAAAATTAGGGATTCTATAGGGAATGTCACCTTGGCTTCTTATAGCCCCTAATATTTCTTGAAGAACAACCCTCTGAAGTTGCATGCATGACCCCATAGTCCAAACAAATATGGCACTGGTTATTCCATTTCATCCACCACCCCAAAATACAAAATCAAAACATTTCATCATTTGTGTTTCTTGTTGTTGAGCTATCTTTTGCTCCCACTACATACTACACACATTGAGCTTAGTAAACCATAACAAATCCCTCATAGGATAGGATCATCCAACTTAACCTAGTCTAAGGTAAAAAAGGAAAGGCTACTAAAGTGACAATGGATATCTTGCCCAAGATTCCCTTGGGGTATCACACTTGTGATTAGTACTTTTCACCAAGTGAGGACCTGGGGGGTAACACTTCCCTATTACCTATCTTAACTACTATGTTTTGACTAGCAACAAGTACATAAGTTTCTTAAAGTAAATAAACAAATAGAGAGAGGGATAAAAAAAACCACACCTAACTATGCACCTTAAAGAATATCTTATTTGGTTAGCCCGATTCAATTATTTTGCATGTTTGAAATGCTTTCTCCAATCCACCATAATAAGCTCAAGACAATAACCTCACAGGACACAAACTGAAAGGAAACAAAAAATTTGCTCTAAAAGAGGGAAGGATTACTATTGATCACTCAACATCCACTATTACAAGTAAGGGGAGCCCCTTGTTTATATAGTTTTGGGCTCAACCACCTCAATTAAAATAATAACATCATGGTGATCATGTTTTATGAGTCAAACATATAAAATAATATTACAAAATATGGAATTGGTCATAAAAAAAATATTTAATCCTCTCATGAGAATAAAAAACCCTAAGGCACATGGCTAGGAGAGAGATCCATCAAATAACAATAAAATATGCTCAAGTGAAGTGCACCCTAGGGAGTAATGAAAAGTGGTTGCAACCACCTCCCAAAGATAGAAATAATGTGTTGTTTTTTTCTAATTTCCAGATCTGATAATTATTACTTTAGGATTTCAAACAAATTTTAATTCCAATGTTATCATAGATTAATTACACATTGAAAATTACAAGTGAAATAAAACTGCAGTGGGAATAACAGAATCACAGAGAAATAGCCATGCACAATAGACACAAGATTTATCCTGGGAAAACACGGATTCAGGATAAAAAACCCAGCAAACGTTTCTCTAGACGAAATTCAATCCAAGTTCATGAATACATTACTAGACAAATGAAGAGTTCAAAGATCATATAAATATGTGCTCTAGTGTGAGGAAGATCTCTCAAGTATGGTGCATCACTACAACAAGATAGCGCACCACAAAACAGACACAACTAACAACTGGCAACTGCAACTGGATAATGTGCACTAGAAGAGGAGAGCTGATGAGATGTTGAATAATGAAATGAATCTACCTTTATTTATACTAGTCAAGTCACCTTAATTTACTACCAGGGTCGACTTGTCATTTTTTTCTTTTAACTTTATTTTATTTATTTTGTTGTTTTTACAAGTGTTTCTTCAATGCTTCAATGGAGCCAACTTGATCTTCTTGTCTTCTATTTCTTTCTAGTGCATTATAACATCTTCTATAATGGTTTCTTATGGAGAATGACTTCCCAAAGTTGCAAAACTTCAACACAATGAGCCTATGAGGAATACATTCTCCATACTTGGATTTCTTCTGTCATAGAAAAGTTTCTTCATGAGCCATGTTGATGATCCATCTCCACACAACTGTGTTTATCACCTCCGGTCTCAAAGAAGACCACACCTGGACCATTCACCTCCACAAGTACATCATTGTGAGTGAATGTCACCATAGGTAAAATCCTGTGAGTGAATCTTCCATTCTCTGTTGGTTAAACCATCAATCATGGGAGAATGATGTCTGATGTTATTTGACACGTGGAAGCACCTCAAGTCCACAGGTAAACCCCTGTAAGTAAGGACTATGTCTGGGCCCATTTACCACAAGTACACCCTTTTGATAAAGGTATCATGTCTCCATTGGTCTGTATCCCAATCTAGGAGAAGGTATGATTGATGCTTACCAAGGCCACTCACCACCACAAGTACACCCTTGTGAGTGAGTTTCACTTACAGGTAAACCCCTATAAGTGAATCTATCATTCTCCAATGGTTAAACCACCAATCCAGGGAGAATGATGCTTGATGAAACCACACACTAGAGGAATACTAGCAACTTGAGTCTTCTATCTTGAAGACTATGCCTAGGCCACTCATCTCCAAAAGTACATCCTTGTGAGTGAGTGTCACTAACAAGTAAACCCCTGTAAGTGAATATGTCATTCTCCATTGGTTAAACCACCAATCCTGGGAGAATGATGCCCGATACAACCACACACTAGAGGAATACTATCACCTCGAGTCTTTTATCCTGAAGACTAGGCCTAGGCCACTTACCTCCACAAGTACACCCTTGTGAGTGAGTGTCACTTACAGGTAAACCCATGCAAGTGAATTTTTCATTCTCCATTGGTTAAACCACCAATTCTGGGAGAATGATGCTCGATGATTCCTCCTAGAGAAACAACATCACTTCGAGTCTTTTCTCCTTCGAAGACTATGCCTGGGCCATAGGTACACCCCTATGAATATCTTCCCGATGCTGCAAATCATAAACACTCCCTCTTAGTGAGGGAGAGATTATGCTCTTCTCTAGATATTGGAGCTTCACTACTCCCTTCTGTATCATGTCTCAGATGATCTACAATCTGCTCATGTGTGGATATGTATTGGAGCATCATTGCTCCCTTCTGCATCATGTCTCTAATGAAGTCATGTAGGAATATTCTGAAGCCACATTTATTTATGACTTGTGATAATGGATGTTATATACATTGTCTTTGTTGTACTGAGTGATACAGAAACTTGCTTTCCTAAAATCGTAATTGATCCCAAGCTAAAGAAGCACCCAAGGTGCTCAATCTTACTACTACACTCCCTGCCCAATCAGAATTTGTATATCCCCGTAGCCTCACTTCACCACTTGAGACATATCTAAGGCCATATCCAACTGTACCATGCAGGTATTGTTGATATTATGGTAGCTGCGGGAGGTATTAACCTCCATATGTAACCTTTGACTATAATAGAATATTCTGGAAGAAAGAAAAACCCTAAACATATGTGTAAAAACCCTAGAAGACAAGTTGGCTCATTAGAATAAATAATATTAAAAGATTACCCTCTAGAAATACAAGTCGGCCTAGACATGTGAAAATAACCACTATAAATAGGAGGTGCTCTAGCTCATTTGTACATACTCACCTCACTCACTCTCTCAGAAAGGTATAGCGTAAGTTTGGAGCTGCAGCTACAAGAAAGGAAGGTGGATCATCTGGGGTGTTTCTTGGTCTTTCTCTCTAGTGCTATCTATCTTAGAATATGCGCCCTACCTTCTAGTATTTCTTGGTGTTATTCTTGATGAAATTCTTGGTGGTATTCTTGATGACATTCTTGGTGGTATTCTTGGTGGTAGCCTAAGAAGTGCAACTACAATTGTTGTAGTTGAGTATTTTCCTTGTCTTATGTTGTTGTTGCAGTTGGATGGTGTTTTCTGGTTCCATATCATGCTATACTGTTGCATCTAGGGTTTATCTATTGGTTCTATCATGGATTTCTGGAACCATTCTATCTAGAAAAGGTTAAGGATCTCGGGGGTGGCTACATGCCTATGGTTGGGTGACAATAATGATATTGTCTATGGTAAAACGAACACATCAAAACATTCTAACATGTTATGGGACCACACTACCTTCAGAATAGTCTAACCATTGGAAGGTACATCAATAGTTCCTTGTCAAGCTCGTTATAGCACAAGTTGGAGCTACAACTAGGGTTTCTGATTTTGTAGGTGCAATAAACCCTAACCTAAATTATTGGGCACTTTTAGTGAAGTGTTGGACCTAATTTTTGGGTATTCTAGTGTTCCCTAGCCTAACACACCCTCTGGTGCCCTCAATCAACAAAAATGTCAATTTTGAATTCTTTCTCAAAGTCAAACTCAAAGGTTGACTGGTTAAAGTCAAAGTCAAATGTTGACTTTTGGTTAAAATTGATTTTTGTAGTCAAAGTTGAAATTTCAGGGTTTCTATCTTGTTCTAATCATTAAACTTTTTTTATTCAATTTCTAACCTCTTCTTGTCAAGATGGTGTCTAGTTTCATATTAGAAGACAAGTTAAATGATGCTACAAATTTCAAAGGTATGCACTTGTATATGATTTTCAAGTTATATCATCCAACAAAGCATGAGTGTGTTTGTAGGGGATGTACAAGAGACCTTGTCCTAGCAATGATCTTGGATTCAACACATTGAGAGGAACAAACACACCCTTCCTAGCAGTTGAGGCCGTAGGTTCCAGGTTCGATTGATCAAATTGTTAAGTTTCAATTTGCACATATCAAGTTTGATGGTTGCTATAGTACAAGTAAACACTATAGTTGTGACAACAATCTTTGAAAGGTTCTATTACTACTAGGTATACTTGGTTGCATGTAATTACTATTGATTTAGATGCTTATTGCACTTATTTACAAAATTAACTAACATCTCCTCTAGGAGATATCTCTTATTTTTCTCCCGGACGGGTCACCTTGGTAATTCTACGATGACTACAATCCTTTTTACCATAGATATTTTCTTATGAAAATGATATTGGAAATACTTTTTTCTCTCGTTTTTCTTGATCCGAGAAAGTCACAAGCAATATCTCTTAGAAGGAGCTACAATGACAGCTGCAAACATGGATAAGATGACTCCATCTAGTGGTGAGGTAGGTGATCTCACCAAGTACCAATTCTAAAGGAAGTGTGTAAAGTAAAAGAAGTTTTGGATCAGATACAATCAGATGTGTGTGGACCAATGTCAACCTCCTCACTAAGCGGATAAAGATCTCGAGGTTCAATAATGAAGGAGAATACACCTCCAAGGAGCTCGTTGCCTTTTTTTAAAGCAGTCAGGATTAGGAGGGAGCTAACTTCCCACATAATCCTCAATAGAATGGTGTGGCAAAAAGAAAGAACCGATCCACTGAAGAATTTGTTAAGAAAATGATGAATGAACAAAATCTATCCATTTTTCTATGGGGAGAAGCATCTATGATAGCGATATATGTTCATAATAGAAGTCTTCATCATATATTGAAGAACATGACTCCAGAAGAAGATTTCTTTGGAAAGAAGACAAGTGTTGAACACTTGAGGATCTTTGGTTTTCCTATCTATGTTCATGTTCCCAAGGACAAAAGGAAGAAGTTGGAACCTTTGGGAAAGAAGGGCATATTTGTTGGATATAGTGAGACAACAAAAGATTACAAAACCTCTATCCCAGGTCAACATAAGGTTGAAATCAATAGGGACGTGACTTTTGATGAAAATATTTCCTTCAGGAAATCTATAAAAGATTACATGGATTCCAACAATGAAGAAGAACATGGAGGTCCCAAAGAAGAAAGTACATGTTCTCTAGAAAATCTCAATGAAGAACCTTCCAACTTTGAAGAAGCAGTCAAGAAGAAAGAATGGAAGGAAGATATGATGGAAGAATATCAATCCATCATGAAAAATGATGTATGGGAATTTTTTCTTCCAAATATGTCCACCAAACAAGGTCTTGCAAAGAAAATGAATATGCCCTCCAAGGATCTCAATTCAAATGCATCATGATGAGTAAACCAATTCAATAAAAGAGCTTCCATTTCTTCTCCATTTGTCTTGTGTACTAGGTACCCATAGAAGGATTTGATTCTTGTTGAAACTAAAATTCCATACAATGTGGAACATTTACATGTTCCCCTTTACACAACCACATCTTATTCCCTTGAACCAATTGTAAGGACTCTTGACAATTTGGGGAATGAGAGCGTGGGGAGTTTCAATGCTTAATTTCCTCATTTATCTTGATGGACCCAAAATTATATGGAATAAATATTCCAAATAAATACTATTTACCTCAATAATAATGACAAGGATGACGAGGAACCTCAATAGGATCTGTGAGAATAGTTTGAGTGCTCATTAAATAATGAAGCAACATTTCACACCATATTGATGAATTCCTTGGAACATATTGACATGCCTAAAACCAAAATGTCATAGTCCTTATTGACTTAGGTAGTACCCACACCTTCATTAACAAAAATATGGTATACAAACTAAATTGTGATACACACCCATTTATAAACTTTCAAGTGGTGATTGTAAATGGAGAAAAATGCCACAACATTAAACTAAGTAGATTACAAATTATCAATTTCCATTTACACCATTTTTATTGAAAGGGTGGTTTTGGGGGTTCAATGGCTTAAATCATTGGGTACATCTTCCATGAACCATGGGGAATTAATGGCCTAAAGGCTCTACCCATTCAAGTTATTATCTCACATAAAATGGAGAAGCTCCTCAAAACATGTTAATGGAGTTATTGTTAAAATTCATTGAATAGAAGCCCAACTTAAAGTAGGAAATGTTCCTTTAGAGATAAACACAACTTCAATAAGCATGACATGGTGTTTCAGGAAATTCCCACAGGGTTTCCTTTTTCATGAGATCTCTGAACATGCCATTAAACTTACACCATGCAGTATCTCTACCAACATAAGGCCCTATAGATACCCTTATGATCAAGTGAGAGAGATTGAAAGTATGGCACAAGACATGTTGGATGCAAGGATCATTCAACTAGGATAGAGTGAACTCCCCACTCCATTATTCATATTATCTTCATTCACTCCTATCAGTACATATTCTCCCTTTCTCTTCTCTCATTTGTTTACTTAGGGTTCATATGTGTTTGTGGTTAAGATTTTGTACTAAAAATTCATTATAGTTGTATTGGTCAATGTAAGAATACAAAAAAAGGTTTTTCCCACAGTCTATGATTCATAGTTTGTTAACAAAATTGATGCTTGTCTACCAAAAGTGAAATTCTATCCTTTCTAGAGGATTGTGAATTTTTACTAGTATAAAGCCTACTTTAAAAAACATGTCAAAACCCTTACCTTATCATTGTCCTTTCGCTAGATCCATTATCCCATACAAATTGATAAGAGTTTTCCATGAGATGCATTTCCATCACCAAGACCTACATGAATCATAAAAGAAAAATTCTTTATATGAGTAAATAATATATAAGCAAATAAACAGGTATTTAGTTATGTAAAATACTCTAGAAAAAACTTAAGTGGTCGCATACCTTAATGGGCTTCTCTTTGTTTAGAGAATAGGTTATTCTCTATTGAAAAGGGCCAACCACGTGAAGATGGAAGCTCATATGGCCCCTCCCTCCCCTCACATCGCTCTCAATTCCCCATACCCCAAAAATGATTTTGTTTATATAGAAAACATATAGACAGTCATGCATAACTAGGATAGTCATCAAAACATATGAACATATAAACATTGAAGCATAATGTTGTAATACATATAAACAATGTTTCATACTAGAAACATCGATAAACATCCAAATACAAGTCATGAATTTATACATCTATTTTTTCTGTGATTTATGTTTTTTTACATTAAAAAAATTGACGATTGGGGTATCATAATCATCCTTTGACATTGTATTTCTTGCGCCTTATCCTTCTATTATTTGTGTTTTCATGCGCTCATGTACCATACTTCTGGTACGTCGCTAAGAAGGGCATCGAGGCATCTGTGCAGGGGCATGAACTGCAATAATGAAAATGATCATATCGATATGTTGAAATATAATTGAAATAACTAATTCATTATTTTGATTAACATTACAATATTGCTCTTTACCTGTCTATGTAGTTGTGATAGTTGGTGCGTTAATTTATTGTCCACTTGGTTCCTCTCGCAGTTCACCCTCCTGAGCTACATGCTCTTCCATTTAAAGAAGATAATATATACGTATAAGTCAGGAAATAAATATCTACAATCACAGTAAATATTTCTAATTTTGAAGCATACATATTGGAATGGGTACTTTTCTCCCCACTATAATTGGACATGTCCACCATTGTATGATGTGGTGTTTACTGAATACCGCTAGATTCACTGCTACGGTTGCATTGTTGCTTGAAAACACACATAAATACTTAGTTAAGGGTGATATAATAAAATATGAATAGACTTTACAAGCATGCTACTGTGGTTTCCTTATTCATTTTATTTACCTGCGTGGCTGGGGAGATTGGAGTCTTCCCCAGGCTTTTCCTATATTCAATCACACTTTTAAAACCGTGCTTGTAACCAAGCTTTAGGTCCTCCTTGGTGGAAGCAGTGTTGAACATATTTAACTGCAATGCATAACACCATTAAAATTACTAATAAAAAAAACAAATATTTGTTTGCTACTTTTAAATAAATATTAACCACAGTTAATCATTTGATTCTTACGATTCAGGATTTTAGTTTTCCATAGCCACCCTGGCCTAGTTTATGCTGCATGTGCTTTTCCATTCTAGCCTTGGTTTATTTGGAGGTGTCAGGTAGCCTATATATGGAATTTTTGAAAAAAAATAGATGTCAGAATTGTTACTTAAAACAAGAAAGAAAAACATAAATGAGCATATTTCACTAATAATATAACATGTGTTGTACCTTGCTTGATCAACTCGTGGATGTCTTCCTTGTTTTTTAAACAAGTACTTCTTTTCATCCTCTATCATGGCCTTCCACTCTTTCTATGGAACCATGGGAGGGTTCTCATGATTGATATCTAATTGCAATTTCTCCCTATATTGGGCCCTGACTAACTTTGTAACCACTTTCTTATTGAACGTATTGCCGAACAAGTTTACCATGTGGTCTATCAATTCATCTTTCTTTTTGCTATCTTGGCCATTCCACCATGTGCGAATGGTGGGGCCAAACAACTCCAAGGCTTTGTCATTCATGTTTATGTAGAAAACATTGTTTCCTACAGAAACATGTTATCCATTAATTTATAATAATCTCAACAAATGTCCATTTCTATTTCATGATAAAAATGAATCAATTAATTAACAAATACCTGCAATCTTCTGAATCTTGATCGGAACACATGCATCATCCACTAGAAAGGTGAGATCTAGTGATCTTGTGCTTTTAATTTGTTCTGCTCCATGCAGAATAGCTTCCTCTCCATCTACAGTACGTTCCTCTCTAGAGTCATGTGGAGTTCGAGGCTCCGTCTCATCATGCTCTGGCGTGTCATGCCAGTCAACATCATTATGCTCATCGATGGATTCAAGGGGAACCTCAGGAGTTTCAAAAATCCTCACTTGTGCTTTGCTATGTTGACTTTGTTTTTGCATTGGACCATCACTACTACCTATAGCAGCTGCAGGATCGACAGGTTCCTAGGGCACGGGGTTTAAAAACACCTACAGATGGAAAAATTTACTTTATCAGATCATATATAAAATATAAAACAAAAAAACGGATATGAAATTTTCATAGCTAATAAAAATATGTGAAGATGAAACTTACCCCAAAATTAGTTATTAGATTTTGTAGCTCTGTAATTCTTGCCCTGTCCTCATGTGCCAAGGGTCTTTTGCGAAACAAACCTAGATATTTTGTGTTTTCCTTCTTCAAGGCCTTCACGATAGTTGCTATTGGGTTAGTGGAATAAAATATTTTGTCCTCATCAATATCCTCAGTGGCTACCTTCCCACGTTGACCATGCCACAATACAATGATGAATAAAATTAATGAGATGAACTTTAAAATTTGAGAAATTTAGTTATTGTAGTCATAAGTTATTACTATATTTAACATTTACCTGTTGAGGCACAACAAGTGCCTTTCCATGGTCACTCTGGACAGATGTAGTGGGTGATTTTCCACGGTCACCCTGGATAGAAGTTGACACAATAAATCAATCAACAAAATTTATGAAATTCACCTATAACATTAAAAAATGAAATATTGCAGTAATATCAGAAAATAAATATTGAAATTTTAGAATTTTAGTTGTTATAGTCATAAGTCGTTACTATATTTAAAATTTACTTGTTGAGGCACAGTGGGTGCATTTCCACAGTCACCCTGGATAGATGTAGCGAGTGATTTTCCACGGTCACCCTGGAAAGAAGTTGACACAATAAATCAATCAACAAAAGTTATGAAATTCACCTGTAACATTAAAAAAATGAAATATTGCAGTAATATCAGAAAATAAATAATGAAATTTCAGAAATTTAGTTGTTGTAGTCATAAGTTGTTACTATATTTAACATTTACCTGCTGAGGCACAACGGGTGCATTTCCACGGTCACCCTGGACAGATGTAGCGTGTGATTTCTCACGGTCACCCTGGACGGATGTTGACACAATAAATTAATCAACAAGAGTTATGAAAGTAATTGTAACATTAAAAAAATGAAATATTGCAGTAATATCAAAAAATAAATAATGAAAAATGAAATATATGCAGTAAAAAATTGAAATAATGCAACAATAAATTGTAACAATGATTGATCAAAGGTTGAGTTGAATGGTATGTAAGATATTTACCCCCATAGTCGCACCCCCTCCATCTATTCGATTTAAGTTGTAATCGATCAACAACTCTTCACCTGGAACTATTGTTTTTGTTGCACATACAAATATACGATTTCCTTCGCGTCCCTCAAATATGAAATTCAGTTTCTTAGTTGTTGCCACTGGTCATGTACTATTTATAAAGCCCGCAATGTTTCCAAYATATTTTGATCTTCCATCAATATACATAGTTCCCCCTTTATTTTGATTACTATCTACTTGTTGTATATAATTTGCAGCAACTCCGCATCTCYGCATACTTCACATATATCAGACCAACATCAACTAGTGATTGTATTTGTATAATGGTCTGACATACTCCATCAATTCAGTTATAGTGCCATAGCTGACCTTTATGCCATCCATGGAAAATAACCCCAATCCATGTAAGGATGAAGGAGCAATGTGATACATCCTCCCACTGATGAAGAAATCCGTGTCCACTTCAGGTAGCTCCTTAGGTGCCCATAATTGCACTAGATGTATATACCTCAAGGGAAACTCAATGTCACCTATGCTCTCAACATCATAATTACATGACCCTCTGTTGGAAATAAAAAATTGCATGCGTATACAAAATATTTTCCTTACCTTTTTAGATCTAGTTGATCTAGAACCGGTAGATCTAGTACAACACGTCTTACTTTCAACCTCTCTTAGTATATCTTAATCATCACTTGAGGAAGATAGATCCATCAGATACCTATTTGGTGGTACCTACACTCGTTAAAAAAAAAATACAAGTTATAGTGCGAATATAATTTGTGGTACCAACACTCGAAAAAATGAAAAGATAAGTTAGCGAGCAAATATTTAGGGAACCCATGTTTTGTTTGGAGAATATACTTGATTCTATTGTATGTAACAAACTTATTAGGGTATTTTTTTACTTGATTCATATCATACTTGGCATCTCATTATTGTTATCTTGGTATGCTTTGGGGTGTGAGTCTTCTCTGTTATAGAATGACATTAAAGTCCCAACATTAGAGGTGTATGAAATTCTTTAGGATAGAAAGAGGCATTAAAGTCCCAACATTAGGCTTGGGAATTGATGTAGATAGGGTGATTTATTTTTCAACTATTTTGGGTGAAACAAGGTGCTATGATTGCACACTAAGGAGGTCCTCCAAGTGAAGTTGTTGCATGGATAGAGTGTTGGTAAGAATGTGCAACATAAGAAAATTGTTTCCATGCCAGAAATCAATTGGTCCTAGTAGAAGGAGGTCATTCACACATCCTGTTGTGGAATTGCATAAAGTTTCATGTTGCATAAAGTTGCATAAGTTGCATAAGTTTCATGTTGCATAAAGTTGCATAAGTCGCATAGTTGCATAAGTTGCATGTTGCATAAAGTTGCATAAGTTGCACAGAGTTGCATAGAGTTGCATAAGTTGCATAGTTGCATGTTGCATAAAGTTGCGTAGTTGCACAAAGTTTCATAAGTTGCATAAGTTGCATAGTTGCATAAGTTGCATAAGTTGCATAATTTCATAAGTTCCATAAGTTCCATAGTTGCATAAACTTGCATATAGTTGCTTAGTTGCATTGTTTCATAAGTTGCATGTTTCATAAAGTTACATAAAGTTGCATAAGTTGCATGTTGCATAAAGTTTCATAAGTTGCATGTTGCATAAAGTTGCATAAGCTGCATTGTTGCATAAAGTTGCATAGTTTCATAAGTTGCATAATTGCATAAAGTTGCATAGTTGCATAAATTTGCATAAGTTTCATAGTTTCATGTTGCATAAAGTTGCGTAGTTTCATAAAGTTGCATAAGTTGCATAATTTCATACCTTGCATGGTTTCATAAGTTGCATAAGTTGCATAAGTTCCATAGTTGCATAAACTTGCATATAGTTGCATAAGTTGCATTGTTGCATAAGTTGCATGTTGCATAAAGTTGCATAAAGTTCGCAAGAGGAGAACCCAAAAGCAAGCTGTGTTGGCAAAAGGAGCGCCCAACCAACAAAACTGAAAGAGACCAAACCTAATTTAGGGAGGCCAAACTACTATTTTGAAAACCGAAAGAGCCCATGTCCTTGATTTTGAAAATGTTTTCTTGGAAATTATGTTTTTTTCCCTATTTCACCATAGTGTGTGTCATGGTTTCCTAGTAAGTGGTCACCCTCATGGAAAGGGTTGCTACTGGGGGGTCTCCTTAAAGGGTCATTGTACCATTCTTTCTCATACTTTTCATGTGACAACCCTCCTGGCTAAGGACATCTACTCAGTCAACTGGTGAAATTTTTTTTTTTGGGGATTGCACCCAGCGTGAGCCACACCAATTTTTTTTTTTGGAATTTATAAGTGTGTGCGCGTGTGTAGAAGAAACATACCCATTGACTCTAGGTCAACACTCGAACCGACAGGACGCAAGTAAGACGAACACAATCAAGACGACCCGACATATCATGGCGACAACAAGAAGCAACGCCCCGAACAGGAGGCGGGCAACTAACGGCTGTAGGCAGAGACAGACACCAGGGGTTAGGCACAGTACTGTCAAAGAAGGAAAGAATCCAATAGTGGAGTCACAGTAGTGGAACTGTTCCTTTAAACAACCCGAGACTACTGATACGGCTCAAAGTGTGTCGCAAGAGTGGAACTGTGCCTTTAAACAACCCGAGACTCTTGATACGACACTGGATTCTTCCACCGGATTTACACACTTACATGAATACTAAGCTACAAGAGGTGTCTATAACCCACCTGACACGAACATACTACGCAAAACGAGACCTCCAAGTACTACAAAATCAAGGACAATCCTGACCTCTATGGGAGACGCAATCGGGAGGACTCAAATACTGACCCATCACTAAAGAGACCCGAAGACATCAATCAAGACCAACTGCTCCGTTATATTATCATTTAGCCGTCGAAGACTTTATCATAAAGTAAAAGCCAATACTCTCAACCCCCATTAATGGTTATAAGTCATTTGCACTAGTTCAGGGACCAACCATGATCGTAATCGCATTGCAATTTAGACCATAACATTTACACTTCAAATTAAACGAATAAAAGCCTTGCAAATTAAACATCGTGACGAACATACAATTAATCCAATTGACATTGCGATTTTACCGTCATCATTAACGTTGCAAATTGGATCAGATACTATTAGGGCAATGTAAACAATATTACCATTGCCGATAAGTAATTATTAATATGGCGGTTCGAGGTTCATCCTTAGCATTGCAATTTAACAATATTAACCATAAATAAACGAGTTAACCTAGCAGTTGAAG
>ML778811.1:156696-170640 GCA_009831015.1 Picea engelmannii
AAATTGTGGGATAACTGCAGTGTTTAAAGTCACCAACATTTTCTCTAGAAGTGACATAAATACGGAAGAAACTGAGAATAGGTACTATGGGCATTTGGAGGATATAATTGAGTGTGATTTTAATTTCTTTAAAATAGTTTTGTTTGAGGTTAAATGGTACAGGCTACAGATGGATGAACGTGATCCTGAAAGAATTGTTATTGAGCAAGATAATGGATTTACCATGTTTAATACAAGGGCATTTGAATCGGGTACAAGGCCTTATGTTCTTCCAAGTCAATGTGAGCAAGTATTTTACTCAGAGGTACCTGGTAAAGCAGGTTGGTCATAAATTGTTAGATATGATCCAAGAGGAAGACTAGTAAAGTATAATCATGTAGCTGAGGATGAAGATAATAACGAGGAAGAAGATCATGATTATGCAGATCAGGAGCAGGTGGCTGTAGTCGATGTGTCAGACGAATAAGTTGAATAAGTTGATCATCCAAATGTAGGAGACAACGATCTCATTGACGATATCGATAACTATATTAGCGAAAATGACGTTGATGATGATGTTGATATGAATGATCCTTTCACAAATATCGATTATGAACCAAATCTTGACATAGATGTTGAGTTGGATGAAGAAGAAGATGATTGATATTTAATTGTTGAAAATAAGAGGTATGTGTTTATATCTTTTATATGATCTTTATATCTTTATATTTTTATAATATAGTATATGATACATGTTCTTTATAATTTCAAAATAGGTACTATGGGGAAATTGAGAGTCATGTGAGGGGTGGGGGTGGGGGGGAGGGCATAATTAGAGCTTCCACCTTCACGTGGTTTCTCCTGTTTAATAGAGAATGAACTATTCTCAAAACCAAGTGGACTTCTACGCGAATGCGCCTAATCATACCAACGATGTAGGTATGTCATCCTAGAGATTTACATTTTTATGTTTATATTTTTGTATAAGCCAATGAATGACAACCATAATTTAAATTTTTGTCAGTTTTGAATAAAATATGATCAATCCCAATCTTTTGTCAAAGCAACACACTGTTCTTTTGGCATTAATTTGACAATATAAGCCATTGTTTTGGTAATGGTCAGTGTGGAAATTATGTTCTTAGGTTTCACTGAAAAATATAAAAAAGCACCATTTATGAGCATTTTCAATGCAAATCTGTCGATATTGCATATTTTAATTACATAAATCGGATTTAGAAATTTCGAAAATATCTCATACCAACGATGTAGGTATGTCATCTGAGGTATTTCATGTGATAAATAAATATTTGTCATATTTCCGTCTAAAATTGTTTGATATGCCTCTCCTTTCTGCGGGATTTCCATCCAAATTTGAAACAATATCTATATAAAAAATTGTTCATTTTTCTTTGCGTTGAAACAATATGTCTCTCCTTTTTTCTATATTCAACTACACTTCTTTTAACTTGAATTTGCAGTTTTGAATTTGTGTTATTCAAATCTTTTATTCAAATTTTACAAGGAAATTGTACTAGGACTAGACACGGGCAACAATGACTTGTGAATGGGGCCAACGTTGAAACTATTTCTATATGAATTTAAATTTGACATGGATAGACTATTCACATGCTTAAACGATATGTGAGGGTTTATGGACTTAAATTTGACTCACACACCCACTTTCTTCCATCATCAATTCATCATGTAAACCATAAACCCTAATTTAGTGGAGTCATCGATTTGTCGAGTTTTAGTGTTCCCAATGAATGGATGCATTGTTGTTGACATGGAATGGGACAACACATGTACCTTCTTAATTTTCTTCCTTCACTTGATGTGGGCCTCGTCATTCCTAGCCTTGAATTGAGAGTTACCCCTAGTCTTAGTCATCACCCTTCATGACACTTTTCACCAAATGATTAGATCACAAGGTTGGAGGCATATGGGCATTGGGATGAGGCTTTATAACTCTACAGTAACAAGAGACATTAATTGAACTTTGACTAGATTGAAAGGTGCGTGCAATTGAAAATACTAACAACCCAAAACTAAAAGGGATCAATACATAGACTATCAATGAGAGGTAATATGGTGGTGTGTAGTGTAAATGTGTTGAACCTGCACATAATAGATCTAGCTAGAAAATACTACACACATTTGCAGAGAGAAATTAAGAAAGAAGAATCAAGATATAAAGAATGGAAGAATTCTCATTAACCGTATTCCACACTCAAAGAGTGAATAATTTATAATATATATAGGATAAATGAGTAAATAATGAGCCATAGTGGTGGTCTAGATTGATCTGGACACACACCAACAGTTACAAGAGTAAATTGCCACCTAGTCTAGTCTATCAGGAAGTTACAGGAGTGAACTGCCACCTAGTTGAGTTAACTAGTCAACTAGTCTTCAGTTAACTGACTGAACAAAGAGTAGTGAGTTGGTGATGATCCCAATGTTGCATGGATACAAAACCAATGCAACATCTAAACTCAACTCAACTAGTCAAACTGAAGTGTCCACTGAAAGATAATATTCTCCAGGTAGAATATTCTCCCCTAAAATATAGGAGACTGGATAATGATTAATAAACAAGGAATAACCTTAGGAAAAATAAATCCTTGGTGTGTGTGAAGTAACTCCAACACCCCCCCTGAACATCACTATGGTGAAAATAAAGAATGGGTCCCGACTATGAGGCCATGTTAGGTTCGCAAATACAAAAGATACACTAAACTAAAAGAGGAAAGAGGGAAAACCTCATGGGAACAAAACCCCCCCTCAAATTACAATGAATAAAATAAAAAATGATAAGGAACAAAAGGCAGTTGCTAAGCAACCATGTCCTTCACTCCAAGAAGACCTCACAACTGTGCAAGTTTGTGCTCTTTGAATATTTTGTTGAAGATGTAGATGTCTTCATGGATCTGATGAAGTATATGCATCATTGATATTTCCACACATATCCACTTTATCTTCTTGTAATTAATAATATCCAAATAAATTTTGGATGAAATTTTGAAAACCGTGCGGCCGTTTCCAGAAAAATGCTGAAATTTTGTTGATTTTAAAACGATCATAACTTCACTTTCCAGACTCCGTTTCGGACGATTGTTTTTTTGAAATTGGATATTTTTCTGAGAGGAATTCAAATACCCAATTTTTTTCTACAATTTTTTTCTCATAAAATATTAGAATGGCATCTGATGTGCGTGGCTCTCTTTTTTGTCTTTTGACATGCATGCATGGTGCATGCAAAAGTGTCTGCATGTGACTCCTGAGATGCATGCCATATATCTTCCACATGAATTTCAGAAAATAAATCTGAAATAGAGTATACATCATCTTCAATTAATGGAATACAAATTTCTGCAAAAACGTTTGTAGAAGACTCTTCATAATAAGAGGCTTGATCTTCTGATGGCTTATCTTCTGGCTCTATTTGTTCGACCTCCTGTATGAAATCTTCAAAATATTATTTATTCTCAATTAGAACCTCCAATTTGGTCCATAATTCATTTGGAGTTAATCCTTGTGATTCTTTATATACTTGATGGAAAAGTTCGGGAGAAACAGACATGCCGATACTTCCTATGGCCATATCTTGTCTATTGAGAAAGTCATTTTTCTCATCGACAGAATCAAGCTCTACTTCCATTGCCATGGTTATTTGGTATAAGCCTCTACTTATGACAAGAATTAGAGTCTTTGGCTTCCATTCCAAATAGTTATGAGACATGAGAAGTATTTCCGGCGAATAATCCATCTTTTTGCTGTCTTCAATCTTTAGTACCTGCAAAAAATGATTTGGTGTAGCTTTTTCTTAGAAGTCTGTTGGCTCTGATACCATGTAAATGTGTTGAACTTGCACATAATATATCTAGCTAGAAAATACTACACACATTTTCAGAGAGAAATTAAGAAAGAAGAAGAAAGATAGAAAGAATGGAAGAATTCTCATTAATTGTATTCCACACTCAAAGAGTGAATAATTTACAATATATATAGGATAAATGAGTAACTAATGAGCCATAGTGGTGGTCTAGATTGATCTGGACACACACCAACAATTACAAGAGTAAACTACCACCTAGTCTAGTCTCTCAGGAAGTTACGGGAGTGAACTACCACCTAGCTGAGTTAACTAGTCAACTAGTCTTTAGTTAACTGACTGAACAAAAAGTAGTGAGTTGGTGATGATCTCAATGTTGCATGGTGAAAAAACCAATGCAACATATAAACTCAACTCAAATAGTCAAACTGAAGTGTCAACTGAAAGAGAATATTCTCTAGGTGGAATATTCTCCCCTAAAATATAGGAGACTGGATAATGACTAATTATGACTAATAAACACGGAATAAACTTAGGAAAAATAAATCATAGGTGTGTGTGAAGTAACTCCAACATGTAGGAAGAGGCCTAGCACCTAAAAATTATCATTCTCCTCCAACTATCCACATCTATGTATAATTCTAAATCCTCATCCCTCCTTGAGTCCAATGACCCCATGATTCTAGCGTGGCCATGCTTGATGTGGAAGTTTACACATTTCAAATTATGGGATCATACATAAGATAATGTATCACTTTTAGTGGATCATATATATATATATATATATATATATATATATATACAGGAAAAATCCAACTAGAAGAAGATGATTCATTTGTTAACTCGAATCTTCCCTGCTTCTTAATTTTAGGCTCTACTTCCCATTATCAAACTACAAATAAATCCATTTATAATCTTTAGAGGATAGAACCACACTCCCCTCATAATTTATAAGCTACCCTGCATAGGTCTCAATTTTACAAGGAGTCTTTGAGGAAAATCAAGCTCAAACAGATTGGGCTAAGATTCAATCCTCCTCTCCCAATACATCCCACACCTCTAGGAAATTTGGATGAGGAAAAGGAGATGGAAGATTTGAAATAAAATAGAAAAAAAATGTAGGGTTATACCATGTCAAAGGTGTCATTACTCATTTTTTGTCCTATGACCTTAGGGATGCTTGCAAGGAAGAAAAATACCGGGACAAAAAAAGAGGCAGGGTAAATGACATAATGCACATGAGACATTTTTTATTCTATAATATGTATCTCTCTGCACCCCCCTCCTCTGTCTCTCAGGCGCAAAATTAGAAATTTGGGTAGGAAAACCAACATCGAGTGGTTGCTTATAATTTATTTCAAACTCCTTATAACCCTTAACTCATAGTTCTTACAATTCTTAAAATTGAACACTCTAACATATAAAAACATATTTTTAATCCTTATAACCCCTTAAACTTTACCCTATTACCCTTCATTAATAACCCAACCAAACTTGTAATCCCAATGGCACATAAAACCTATCTTTAAACTCCTAAGAATGTATCAACCCTAATTCCTACGACCCTTAGTTACCCCCTATGACTCCTAACCACAATCCTTTGTAACTCATAACCCATTTAACCTATAACTCATAATTGTTATAACCCCTATCAATTTTCACCCTATAATAACCATTATCCATAATGAGTACCCCTAACCATATGACTCATATAACTTTAAACCTTTAAGAAATTGTAAATTACATAATTAACCTATAACACATATGAACTTATAAAAACTAACCCTTAGAACCTCTATCAAATCTGTTTCGTAACTCCTAAGAATGTATCAACCCTAAATTCCTATGACCCTTAGTTACCCCCTATGACTCCTAACCACAATCCTTTGTAACTCATAACCCATTTAACCATTAACACCAAAAATAATGATATAACACCTATCCCTTAACCTTTATAATCTTAGAAAACTAACACCAATAAACATTATTATTCTAACCTCTAACCTTTATAATTGTAACACCTAAAATTTGTAATTATAACACCTAAACTCTAACATGACATACATCTCCTAACCCCTACTTTGAATAACACCTATAACTCCTAATTGTTATAACCCCTGTGAATTTTCAACCTATAATAACCATTATCCACAATGAGTAGCCCTAACCATATGACTCATATAACCCGTATTATTTCAATCTTGTAGTCCATATAAACCCAAAAAACTAACCCCTTAAACCCCCAATTTCTAACATATATCAATGCCTAACTCTTACAACTCTTAACCCCTAACCCTTATCAACACCAATACATATAACCCTTAACCTAAATCTCTTATAACCCTTAAACCCAAATCCTATAACATACAACACCAAATGAGGAACCCTCATATCCTCCTTAAACCTAACCCTAATGCTAATCCCTTAATCCCTACTAATCCCTAGGATTCAAAGGATGTTGGTTTGGATGCTTCTATGGGTGTTAAAATAAATAGTTGAGATTTTCCATTTTTGATATGACCCATCCACCCCTTGATGATAGGAGAAAGGTGTCCATAATGTTTTTGAAATATTTGTATTCCTTATAGATGTGGGAGGGGATCATTATCCATTTTTTAAAAGGAACAACGAACAAACATTGTACTAGGTCTAGACATGGGCAATGGTGACTTGTGAATGGGGCCAATGTTGAATTTTTTTCAAATTGTTTCTGTATGCACTGAAATTTTAGATGGATAGACTATTTGCATGACTTAATGATATGGGAGGGTTTCTGGACTAAAATTTGACTCACACACCCACTAGTTTCCATAATCAATTCATCAATTCAATGTGGGCCACTTTTTAATAATATTCCATGTGGTGCATATGAGAGATATTTATATGAACACATTTTCCTAGAACAATCCACATATATGGTGTCCCAGGAGGTGGGATTCCCTACAAATGATTTGGGTGATTTTTTTCAAATAAGTGTTGTATGTGGTTGTTCGCAATGCAAAGGAATAAGAAACATCTCTTGTTGAGTAAGTGCTAAAGAATTATTTTCAAGATAAACTTCTAGATGTTGATGTGACCCTTTACAACTTCATGTGATAACACATTCACTTCATCCCTTTTTACCTACAATTATACCTACTATTTTAGTTTTGGTATCCCCTTAGTGTCGATGCTCCTTAATTCTCCTAAAAATCTCTACTTTGTGTGGTGTGGACCTTATATGTCCTATTTACTAAACATGTTTCATTCTATCCTTTCCACTAACACAACATGGTTGTATTCAAAATTCATAATGATGAGTCCAACAATCCCTGAACAAGCTAGTTGACTCACCCTCTAGTCATTTTCCACCACATTTACATCACTTCACATCTTCTTAGATCCTTTCCAAATGACGAGCCCAACTTTGGGACCATGTCCAAAGCTTGGTTTTTGAAGTCTCCCCTCTATAGGGCTCAAGGGTCCATGAGCTCATGGAGAATTTCCTCCTTCCTCTATGGTGTCATTTCAACATTGAATTTTCCTATGCTAGTTGTTCATGTTTCTTTCCTTTTATATAAACTAGTAGTACTTTGATTATCTCGTGGAGTTTAGCTATCCATTTTCCATTTTGGTGCATATGCATGAATCACTTCTCACCAATTCTTGGGATCTTATCTTGTTCTTCAAGTTCTCAATCTACATAATGACTTAAGAAGTGGGTGATGGTAGATTATATAGACTATGCATTGAGTAATGGATATTTAATTGTCATTAATTTGAAAAAGTGTTCATATATTTCCATAAATTTCAAAAGCAACCATATCTTTCCCAAAATTTTGAAAAAATAATTGGATGGTGTGGAAATCAAAACAATTTTTGAGTGCATTTACTATTGTATTACCATCATTACTTGAAGGAACAATGTCATTAACTACACATAGCTCCTCCACCCCCCCCACACATCACTCTCAATTTTTCCATAGTACCTAATTTGAAATTATAAAGAACATGTATCATATACTCTATTATAAAAAATAAAAACATATAAATATCATATAAAAGATATAAACACATACTTCTTCTTTTCAACAATTAAATATCAATCATCTTCTTCTTCATCCAGCTCAACATCTGTATCAGGATTTGGTTTAGAATCGATATTGGTGAATGATTCATTCATATCAACATCATCATCAACGTCATTTTCGCTAATATAGTTATCGATATCGTCAATGTGATTGTCGTCTCCTACATTTGGATGATCAACTTCTTCGTCTGACATATTGACTACAATCACCTGCTCCTAATATGCATAATCATGATCTTCTTCCTTGTTATTATCTTCATCCTCGACTACATGATTATACTTTACTAGTATTCCTCTTGGATCATATCTAACAACGTATGACCAACCTGCTTTACCAGGTACCTCTGAGTAAAATACTTGCTCACATTGACTTGGAAAAACATAATGCTCTGTACCCGGTTCAAATTCCCTTGTATTAACCATGATAAATCCATTATCATGCTCAATAACAGTTCTTTCATGATCACGTTCATGCATCCGTAGCCTGTACCATTTAACCTCAAACAAAACTATTTTAGAGGAATTAAAATCACACTCAATTATATCCTCCAAATGCCCATAGTACCTATTCTCAGTTTCTTTTGGATTGCTGTCACTTCTAGAGGAAATGTTGGTAACCTTAAACACTGCAGTTATCCCACAATCCGATGTTTTCATATTATCATCCAACATTTTGATACAAAATTTACGACCATTACACCACATACCCTTCTGATGTTTCATTTGCAACATGGACAACAAGTAAAAAATACATTGCCAATTAATAAACCTCATATAGGACTTAGTAAATATATATTTCAAAAATTAAACAAACCAAATACATTGAAAAATTGGGAAATAACTAGGAAAATGTGGGTAAAACATTTACTTTCATGTTTATCTTTTAAACCAAAGGCTAAATCAACTTCCCTTGATGTAAGATCAGAAAATTGATCTCGATGACGACATGGTGTTTTAATCATCTTACTCACCCCTTCCCATGATAACCTACCGAAGTATTCTTCAGTATATTCTATCCAATGCTCAATCCAATCAAGGTTGTTTTCAATGTATAAATGTAAAGCATCCCACTCTCGAGCAACTATATGATAAAATAACAATTTAATATCATTAATTATCTATTGTTAAAAAGGAATAATTTAATATAGTTCAATATGCAGGAACACAAAATGTAAAAAATCAGAATGATAAAATAAAATTGGAAAAATAAATGTATAATATATTAAATCTATGTCAACATCTAATAATTACCTTTCACACTCCTCATTTTACCTTTCCCCAACAGGACCTCCCCTTCAAATTTGTTGATGGAGTTGAGATGCCAAATGCGAGGCACATTCATATTTTCTTCTAATTTAGGTAGATATTGACTAATATACACCATGCATTGATATACCATAGAACCCTCCAGACGTGCTCTTTGTCTAACAAAAGCCTTCAATGAATTCAACTGCCTCTCCACCATCCACATCGACCTTGTGTGTATTGGTCCCCATAATTCAATCTCCTCAACTTGGTGTATGAGGTAGTGTTCTTGTGCATTGAAAAATGCTAGAGGTAGATATTGTTGCATTTGACACATTAGTCAGGGAATTTCTCTCTTCCAATACATTATATCTTATTTATGGATTTCTTTTGATGAAATCCACCTACAAATGTCGAAGCAATAAAATAATATCAAGGAATACATAAATTTGTAGATAAAACATAATATGTCAATAAGTTCCGCTACAAATCACATAAGATGTACGTTTTCCTTATAAAAAATTACTTACCTCATGTATTTGCCAAGTACATAAATAATATGTTTTATGTTGTTGTCAAAGTAGTCTGGGAGAGATAAAGGTAGAACATATTGTAACAAAAAACAAATAATTATTATTTGTTTCCAAAAAATGCGTACCAATAAGGAAATATTTTATAACCTACTAATTATGTTAATGAATGTATGCCGGTCATGTGTTTTAACCCCACCAAAATCACCTTTTTTCGTTAAGATATTTTGTATGTTCGATGAAAACCCCGTCGAAAACCTAATTTTTCGAATGACCTCTTTTACAATATTGCTCCGTATTTTGTTCATGACCATCACCATTAGAATTAATTATAACACTTTGCAATGTGTGATTAGCTTCCTAGATGTCACAACAAATCTCTCCAATTCTCTCTTTTTTAATCCTTCCATCTAATATTTTCCATAACAATTCTATTATGTTCTTCCCGATATGCATTGTATCAAATAGATGAACTATTTGTAGGTGCTCATAGTATGGAAACCTTCTTAATTGCATCAAGTAAATTTTCATTCCTCGTGGAAGCCCATTCATGCCTTAATGACATTCATGAAACATCAACAAATTGAAACTAACACTAATTAATCAAACAAAATGAAATTAACCAAAGATTTATATAATATCTCATACATAAATAGTTTGCATACCTTGATGATTTCTAATATATTCCAACTTCCATAGGCTAGGTGTCATTCTTCATGGTTTTTTTTCCATTCTCTTCTTTACCATTGAATTTTTCTGTGTCTGTACTTCGACAACTATGGTTATTAGGCAGAAAGTGCCTATAATCATCAAACACTTCCTTTCCTAATCTCCTTGAACAACGAGATTTTATCCCGAGACCACAAACTGGGTATGCAAATTTACCTTTTGTTTGAAGACCTATAAGATATATGAATTAATGTAGCGAATTAGAGTTACAATTTAAAATAATGCATGATATTTTCAATAAATATACATAATATTAAATCACAAAAGAAAGTAATAGTATACCACAAAAATGTGTTAACCCGTGAGCATCATGAATTGTCCATGATAGTATTCCATGGAATTGAAATCATTTTTTCCCTATTGGTCTAGAGATGTCATACATAGTGACGCCAACCCATAACTTCAACAACTCATCGATAAGAGGCTCAATATATACCTTCATATATTTAACCTAGTACTTACCTAATTGGTTCAACATATTGCATGATTAATTATACTTATCTAAATGTCGTTATATATAAAATAAATAATTACCATGCACAAAACAAAGAAATGAAATATTTTGTCATACTTTAAAGAAAATAAAAGATAATTAAATACCTGGAAAAATCATTGCCAACATTGTGTGCTCTCTCTTGATCGACATCGAAGGACGAAGGTTATTGTTTATATAAAAAACATGCCACACTAAGTACGTAGAACGAATCTCTCCAAATGGATTGACACCATCAACTGCCAACAAAAGTCTAATATTACGAGGTTCTTCTTTAAAAATTGGCCACTTTTATTTTATGTACATCAATGAAGATGCATCTGTAGGTATTCAAAGAACATCATCTCGACTTATGTTCTTTGCATGGAAATCCATAAACTGTGCTATACTTTGGCACCCGAACAACCGCTGGAAACGTGGAATTATCAAAATATAATGAAGAACTTTGTGAGGCACCTTCTTTGATGCTTTATTGGTTTGATATCTACTTATTTGACATTGTGCGAATTTATTTTCTAATGCATATTGTCCATAGTATATGATATGATCATTAGGACTTGCATCAATAGCCTGATACTCCATTCCAATTTCTTTCATAATCACAGATATTTCTCGATATGTGCGTGGAAAAATATTTGACGTTGGTAATAGAAATTCACCTAACAATCTACAAAATTCAAAACAATAAGTCAACGTAAACAATATTAATCATTAGTATCGCATCCATACTAATTTACAAATTAGAAAACAATAGCAATATAGGAAAAAATTGAACCTTTTAAGTATTTGTGAACATGCAGGCATAAATAATTAACAAATTAAATACCTTAGTATCTGTGTGGGGCATGTGTTTGATAAACCATTCAAAATCTTCAAGTTGACCAACAACAATATAGCATATAGAAGATTTTTTGTTGAGCCTTCATAAATAGGTTGACGTGACTTCTCAAATAGAGGATCAACGTCATGACTATCATCCTAGTTGTCCTCATCCATTGGAGAGAATGTGTCTTGGATCAATATATGTATCTCATCTTCCTTATTTGAACCACTAACGTTATCTCCATCCATATCATCATTAATAACTTAATAAACAACTTCAATATTCTGATCTCAAAATTCATCACCCTGTAAAGGAGTATTTCTACTAGTACTTGGAAAATAACTCTCTGGAGGTCGACATTTTGGGGGCATCGTCTATATATTTAAAAACAACGTAGAAACGTTACTGTGTACAGAAAATATAAAAATACCGATAATAAATATTACTAAAATTCATGACATGATGATTATTACAAAGAATACATTAAATACTGAATCCTCTTACAAAGGGATGATATTCATAACCCCCTTCCGAGTGCCCCTTCTCCCTACAATGTCTTTTAGCTGTTGTTATTAAAAGTCTTTTTCTTTGCAAGATCCTACAATCATACCAAGGATAATAACATTTTCCATCGCCCCTCGCCTTTAATGTCTCTCCTAACCGAACAAGCTTCTTGTCATTTTCGTTCATAGTGACAAATCCTTGTACTGACAAGTAATTGTCTTACCTACACCATACCAAACAGTAAGTTGTCAATTTTTTATATTTTAGCTACTCCTTCATGATATTTTAGCTACTCCTTTCGATTATGATATGTTTATTTACATAGACCTACAATCCTCACAATTATTTCTTCTAAGACATTTTGACATGCTTTTTTTTTATTATCGATTAACTATTAAGATTGTTATGATTCAATTTGTACTTTAGAGTAGTGTGTACTGAATCACCAATGAAACTAATTACAGACCATTTAACGAAAGTGGTGAAAATATCTCAAACTTGAATCACTCGACACCATATTCTAGCCTCTAAGTTGTTTTGTAGAGAAAATGTCAATCTTTGAAATTCACCACTAAAAAAAGAATGCCATCCACTTGTCATCCACAATTGGGTTTGGTTGGTATAATTTTGACACGCTGATTTGCAACTACATACAATGGTTACAATTTTATGCTACTTACAGTGGTCATGATTTTATTTTCTAAGATACTTTGGCGTGTTCTCATTTTTCGTTGTCTGACTAGTAGATTTCATCATGAAATTTTTATATTTTAGCTACTCCTTATTAATAGTGTATAAAAAATTTACATCAACTACAAACTAGAGTTAATCACTACATCTAGAATTGCGTGTGATTATAAAAATTGAGAGAAACAACATTGCATATGAATACAATGTTATATGACTAACCTAACCTAATACTAGACTAAAAATATGACATTAATATATATAGGCACAACATCATAGAAACACAAAAGTTAGATAGCTAACAAGGTCGCTAAGGGATAGGATTAGACCTAAGAGGATTTTTTTTCCACTTTCTATTTCAAACATTAGTCCAACAGGTAAATTTGTTATGAGTTGGTGGTTTTGTAATAAGGATTAAATTTACATAAGGAATTGTAGGCTCAAATTAATCTAGACTGATAATGACATCCATTTTTAATGTTTGAATTGACTTATTGATGGAGTAATTTTCCCTCTTCTTAAAATACTTCTTCGGAAAATATTTTTCTTGACATTTCACATGAATTTCCATAGAATATACTAACTAGATCCAAAAACCATTGACATAAATATTTTGAAATATGGTACTGCACATATAATATATTATCAAGGAAAAAACAAGCTACTTGAAATTTCTTTTGAACAAAAATTTACAAGTTAAATGAGTACATAAATAAAAAGCATACTAGTCTTGCAAGTTCAAAATACGAGCTATGTAGATCGAGAATTGGATTTTTTTAACCGGTGGATGATGGAAAAAATAAACAGCTCAAACAAAATCCACGAACAGTGTCACAACTATAGAAAATGTGTCGCAAAGTCTCTTAAAGTCAGGTATATATAGATCGACTATCGTCGATATATAGACGAAAATTCCTGAGTTGACCCGCAAAAATTCAACTAGCCGTTGCAAGCCACGTGTGTTAGCGGATTTTTTTTGAGGTATGCAATAATCGTTGCTATAGCGATGAATGTTCCTGGAAATAGCGACTAAAATCCCACCCAATT
>ML778811.1:173261-209688 GCA_009831015.1 Picea engelmannii
TAGCTGTTGAAGTTTGGACGGTTGAAATTTAGAGTAAAAGAAAATCATCATACAAAAAAACAAGTTGTTTGAATGGTTGGACCTGAGTAAGAGAAAATCATCAATTGTAGGTTGTAGGTGAAACTCAATTCAGGTTCACGAATTACTGAAGCAAGCTGCATGGTGAAAGATTGAGTTGGAGTGCATGCACCCATATGCTCTCTCTAGAACCTTTGTCGGTGTCTATTGAGGGGAATAGAGAATGCTTAAGGTCCACGACCAAGCACTGAGAATTGGAAATAATTAAGGCACCACCTAGAGAGGGTATCCTTATTTCCTCGTCTATTGATATTAGGATGGCTAGGTCAAGCTAGTGGTCCTGGCCATTATACCAGAGGAGGGATGGGGATATACGAGATGGGGTGAGAGAAGGGGGCCTAAAAATGGGTATGTGAATATGCACAAGCCTCAAAGTTGTAGAGGGAGGAAGTGTGTTGATGACGAAATAGGAAGTCCTACTGCATCAGCAAATGGGATAAAGCATGGAATGTGTTAAATGAATGGGCCTTCCCAATCAACAAAGGGGATAAAGAATGGTGACACTTAATAGTGGGAGAGCAGGTAAGATAGTAGAGTAGAGGTTATACCTAAAAATTGTTGATATAATGTTAATATTCAGAAGAACCAAAGTGTGGGAATGAGGGGGTATTGATAAGGCGGGTAAGCACACGTCTTGGAATAGTGGGAAAATTGGGCCATGAAAGTAGTGAAGGAGGAGGAAGTAGTACTAGGGGTGATGGGAAAAAAAGACTGAGAATGAGATGTAGATAATTTTCTACAATTAATTTTTAGGGGAGAGAGGGTATTTATATCGTGGAGATAGGGGAGATATGAGGGTAATCAAGATGAGTGGGATAGAGGTGACAGGCCAACAAATACTTAGAATATGGTGACATAAGGGTGCAATCAGAAAGATCCCAATGTCAATTTTCTATCCTGATGATATGCCTTGTTAAATTAATCATCATATCATGTTTCGTACTGATATATGATGGAATGTGATGTAAGTAGATTGTTTTCCCCTGTGGATAAGTGTATATGCCATGAAATCTGTCTGATACTCACGTGAAGTGGCTATCAAATCCAAGATATAGTACTTGTGGTACATGATTAATCTCACTTTCATATGTCAGGAATGCGAGAAGGATGTCCTGTGATCTTTTCTGCATGTGTGACTGAAGTGGGATGATGGATGGGGAGGAGGCTTGGAACATCGAACTCCTTGCTAAGCGGTGAAATTGATGGTTGTATTGAATGTGGAATCTGTTCAATCATGCTTTTGGAAATGAATTGGATATAGTGGTATTGCCAATAATGTGTGAGAATTCTTGGCAGAGTGATCAAATTGATCCACGACCCACTGCTATCGCCAATAATGCATGCTTGGTACCAATGTTAGGGACCTAGCTATACATACACGAGACTTGTTGGTTGGGGGTGCCACACATGTGTTCTATGCACCCTAGCTTGGTTCAACCTTTTATAAATAAATGATGGTAGGGACCCCTAGTGGGTCATGACATGGCCCAATACTTGTTCCTTCAATCAACATCAGCCCAGGGGCTCGATATCAGGCCTGTCTGGTTCTTGTAGTAGCCATTGGTGTAGGAGCTCATCAACATTGGTATTTAGCTCATTTATCTCTATCAGATGGGGGGGAATGGGTGGATTTCAGTGAATGATTCTTGGGGGTGCATTAAATCAGACAATGTATGTAGAGGAAGTGTGGGTGGTTTGTAGGCTAGTTCGTGGAAACGTTTGGGGACTGGTGGTAGAGGGGTGAGTGTGGGAGAGCACAGCGAGGCTTTAAATATTTATGGACTGCACTACACCTTTTCTTGGCTAACCA
The DNA here is from genome assembly GCA_009831015.1 of Picea engelmannii. NCBI lineage: Eukaryota > Viridiplantae > Streptophyta > Pinopsida > Pinales > Pinaceae > Picea > Picea engelmannii. The sequence continues at coordinate 175,150 of ML778811.1, forward strand.
CCCTCTTTCACAAAGATATGTGATGTGAGGCGTGGTTTCTCTAATTTTGAATCATTCATGCATGTCTTCCTCCATAGTACCCCATTCTCGGTAAGGTTCCCGATGTGTTGCCCATCATTGTGCAGGGATGTTGACCAACAATGTATCAAGGACGTGAAATATATGATACTCTAGAATATGTTGTATCCATGAAATTAATGTGTCAACTAGCTTTGACCCATCATATCGATAAGAGACAAATTCTTTCATGCACTCTTCTGTCGAGATATGTGCACACCTTTACGTAGAAACTTCGTAAAGCTTATTCTTCCATATATCCAAGGCATCTTCAGAATCCATGTCATAATATTTGACACTCCTCAAGCTTAGTTCTCCATTTGCGATGGGGTTGATGTAGTCCTCCCTGTTCCCAATGACCTTGTAAATATTATCAACTCCTGAGCTTTGTGCATCCTCATCTATGAGCTCAGTATAGGGGTTGCCTTCATATGGGTCCAGTTGTGCAACCACGCGCAGGGTGTCAGTTTCAAATGACATCTTCCTTTTCTTCAAGTTTAACATTGAATTATTGTCAAAGGCCCAGTCAATTCCCAACAATGCAGGGTATGGATCAGATTCATCCATGATCTAGATTACTTCAAAGTCGGCCTTTATTTTCACTCCTTTGATGTTGACTTTCACTTTCTCCAGCTGACCTATGGGATATATCTTTTATTGATTGGCTAATCAGAGATGGATAGGTTACCAAACCAACTTAGTCTTACCCATCACTTCCTAAGACTTCTTGGGTAAAATGTTCACATTGGACCCCAGTTCCAATATGAATCCATCCATGTCGTACTCACCAAGCTTTGTTTTCATCTTAAACTCATGACCAATGTGCTTTTTCTTGCTGACCTGGTAAGCATCCCTTTCTAGAAATGGAGATGATGCAGTGATCTCTTCTCCTTTTTCTTTCATGCAAGCAATTAACATTTGGTTGAATTTACTTGCAACTTCTGGGTCTTTAAGCAAGCACAAAAAATAGTGTAATAATGTATTGACTTGATCTTCAGATTTTTCCATGAAATCTAGGTCACACAAGGCTTCTACGTGTGTTGTGCATTGTAAATCCTCCCGACATTGTTCTTCATAATCCTTTTTCTCAGTGCATAACAACATAGTCTATTTTCATGCTTCTTCTATCAATATTTGGGTTGTCTGTTGAATTTCCTCATGCACACAAGCCTCCTCCAAAGATCTTTGCATCATGCGATGTAATTATTCACATGCATGATCTTCTTCCAGTGACCTCTATGTCTCCCACTACACTTCTTCATGGATCTATGCTTCCTCTAGTGACCTTTGTGTCACCCTCTTTACTTCTTATCAGATACGTTCCTCTTCAAGAGACCCTTGAGTTTCTCATTTCATGTTCAAGGGCCCTATGTGCATCACACAGAAATTTCTTCTGCTAAGAAACATCAAAATTAGGAGGGGGTTGGGGTGCCTTCTTGATCTAACCATTTGGTTATTGACCCGAACCTTCACCATGCTCAAATTCTACCCCAATCTTTGCCCCTCTGTGGGTTACTACCCAGACATCTGCTTCCACATTCTTCTTCTTGTTTTTGTACAACTCGACATGCACCATGCTAAAATTATCCTTCTTGTCCTACCAGTTTTGCAGTAAGTCAGGACTATCCTTGGTTACATGTCTAGGACTATAACAATATACATAGAGCACACACGACTTAGTGCAAAATCGTGAGACATGACCAATATCACCGAAATTGAAGCATGTGAGGGGTCTACTTCCTCCTCCACCATATCTGCGACCGTGACCATGCCCATTTCCACCCTGGGGTCCTCCTTAATATCTACCTTTGTCAGTGCCACTAGACTCACCACCCTTTTCCTCCTCTTGTACCTAGAAAGCATCTTGGATGTTGTCTTTCATTAACTGAAGGGAGCGATAGCTATTGACATCATGACCTACAAATTTAAAAAACTCATAGAATGGAGTGTGAGTCATTGTATGATACTTCTATAATGTGGGACAACAAGGTGGCATATGGCCCCACTTCCTGGAAATATCACACCATTCTCACTACCCATATGAAGACAGACTCGGTGTTTCAAACACCACATAATTTGGAAGGATTGGGCACTCATCTCGACAATGCCCCTATGAACAACATGTAGTACACCATACGTGCTCACGCATGACTTTAGTCTTGGCCATATCTTGCAAATGTATTTTTAGGTTGGTTGGTTGTGACTAAACCTGCGCCACCTCGACCGATGTCTCTGCACCTTTAGGTGTAGTCTCCCATTGCATTTCATTATCCACTCTCTCGGCCTGAGTCGTCACCTTTTTCTGGGTGAAAAGGACTCAAAAATGGGGGAGATAACCCCCAATGAACCATTCTCTATGTTGCATGTCCTGGATATATAATGTCAAGCTATCCAACAAGATTTTGAACCTCTGGTCATAATCCCAGAAAGTTTCTCCTTTTTTCTACTTGATTTCCTTTATTTTCATAATGCACTGGGATTCTGACTTTGACTTTTGCAACTCCCTAAGTAGATATTTCTTGATCTCAACTAAGGACCTCACCTGTATTGTTGGCACAATAGCCTTGTATTTCATGTACAACGTTAGGGCCATATCCCCGAACATAGTCTCTAGTTTTGTGATCTTAGCCATGTCATCTGTAATTCTCTTTAAAGACCATATTGCTTCAGAGGTGAACCAGTGTTGTTTTGCATCATCCTTACCCGTCCCATGGAATATGTGTAACCTCAGTGTATTATCTTGATTTTCCAATTTCGAACTAGAACTAGTTCCTCCTTTCTGGTTGTTATTGGATGGATGTTTCCACACCACTATCACTTGGGGTAAAGTATTTTTGACTTCACCTTATTCTTCACTTGTCTTGTTACTTATTTCTTCCTCTTCTCTTTCTTCGAATCCAATTTATCACTAACTACTGTGTTTTCTTATTCATTAAAAATGCACAAGGAGGATGGTACAAAGGGAGGGTAAGACCATCTTCTTCTTAAACTTCTCACAAGGTAACCCAAAGAGATATCCACTTGTAGCCATGCAAGACCATTTAATAATATCAACTCATCTCCCCCACCACTAGGGGAGCCTCCATCTTTGTTTTATTTTGGAGCACCAAAAGTATGTGCTCTCTCTTCCTCACCCAACTACGTACCACAAACGTCTTATCTTGCCTTTGGGATGATCCACGTAGTACCATTGCATTTTTCATATTTTGGTTTGATCTATGCATTTCCACCTTGCATAACATCACTCTCTCCACTAAACACATGAATTCTTCGTGCGCCATCCTCTCTCATGCTCAATGCACTTCCAATACTCGAGTGCCAAATTCTCTTTTGACTGGCATCTCATGGTGTTGGGTGACAACTTCTCTTCTTTTCAACTCATAATCATGTGACACTTCCTCCTCTGAGTCTAAGGGTGCACCACAGATTTGCGCTGATGCACCACACATGTGCACTCTCTTCTCTCTTAAGGTTGTGACATACCCCAACAACCAAAGGGTATGGGATTCGTCATCTAGGCCCTCACTACCACTATTGTAACTACTAGTATCTTCCATGCCAAGCCTCTTCACAGGCCTATCCTCACATGTGCTCCACTCTGGAACAACATCCTCTCCCAAACCACTGCCTGGTGTTAGTTTCCTCTTCATTCTGGACTCGACTTATCTCCGTGCACACTTGGCTAACTCTTCTCTACCCCTCTGCTAAAATTTCTCTCTCATTTCATCTCTTGTTGTGTATCTATTGACTCTTTTTCTCCTCTTCTCTTTTGGGTCCATTCAATTCCTCACCTCATCTCCACAACTTCTTGGATCCTCCTCATTGGTTCCATATTCTGGCTCTTTTGCCCCCACCTTTTCCAAATTCCCCCCCCAAAATTTTAGGGGGTTTACTCGACCATTCTATCAGGTTCCATGTGCATCATTCTTCTTTCCATGCACAACATCTTGATCCAAAGTGGAATTTCTTCTAGCATCCGCTTCCTCAGATCTTCTTCGAACTTTCTTTCAGACTCGCTGAAAGAATCACTATATTCTATAACAAACTCAATAATGTATCCTTAATTCACTCAAGCGAACCAAAAATAAATAGCTCAAGTCCACTTGTTATCTAGCACCTTCAAGTTATCAAGCTTGGATTGATCCCAAACTATCGGATCCAATGGCATCACAACCAAATTGAATTCAACTTGTCTCTTTAACCATTCATGTAGCATACATGGAAATTCTAGGAAGAAAATCTCATGCATATCTAAGTAAAGATATCTTCCTTTCCATTCCTTCACATTCACCCATAATCCTTGCATCTCTCAAAAGGGAAAACTTGTCTTCTTTCGCTTCTATCCAGTCTTAAATATCCTCCTTAGAAAGATGCCAAATCATTTTTCTTTTCCTCCATCGATATAAAAAAGACTTCAGGTCTCGACAACAAAATTATTTGTTGGGTGTTCTCCTTCAGTTGATGCTTGTGCGTGTTCCATCCTTCTTAACATTGGGGAGTTTAGACCCAAGGTTCATCCATATCTATCCGACAAAACCCTCAAAGCACCAACATATCAATCCTCGGCCAAGGCTAAGGAAGGTATCACCTGAGATGTAGAGAGGATCACAAAGACCATAAGGTCTTGTGACATGGATGGAGGATTAAACATATGCAACATTACTACAATTGGAATCCATGTAACTCAGGTCTGATAATCTATTTAGGACTAAGAATTGAAACTATGCACACACATATTCAACTCATTCATAACAGACACAAAATAGATCAGAACTGCCATATCTTTATTATTGAGAGTATTCCATTACAACAAAGACATACAATTCATTGAACAATTTCTTAGGACAACCATGGAACTTCATATCATTACTATATATAAAACAATGGGAATACAACATAATGTACCATGCACCTTGTCTTAGGATTAAGAAAGAACAAAGACACATGAATATATTCAAAACATCAAAAGATTACAATAGGCTCAAAGTGAGATCAATATTGATAACTAAGATAACTCAAAACTCTCTGAATGATTATCTCATGAGATAACCTTTTTTTTTGAGCTTAGCGGTCTATTTTATATATTCCATTGTTGGGAACCATTGTCTTTTTCTTCTTTGCTCCACTTTCTTGTTTGATCCAATTGCCTCACATGCTTTTGGTGCCTACCAATGATCCACGTAGATTCTTTGCATCATGGATAATATTAACTATCTTTCCAACTCATCTTTTACCGACCCCATGTCTTCATATGCTCCAGGCAATAATCATTCCAAGAGATTTTTGAGTGATTCCTTTCTTGATTCTGCCAGGAATATTCTTGGTTTCAAGCGCAATTGACAAAACTCAGACCAAAACACAATTAGTAGTCTTTATTTTTAGCACGCTGCTGAAAAACATCGGTATGATGCACACTCTATGTAATTCTTCATGAATTTCCTTCGGTGTGCGCAAAACTATGGAATGAGTGTGCACAACTTTGTTTGTGCGTGTTCAAAAAACCGGACCCAAACTTTAGGTTCCAACAATGGAAACTTGGGAGAGGCCAACTTCAGGGACTTGATCAAGTTTCTTGACAAAAGATTCACGGGTGGGATTGGAAACAAATTGATTAGTTGATTCGGGTAGTCAATTGAAAGCTATAACAATAGAGGAAAAATCAGGAGGCAGATCAAATCCTTCTCTTTCCATGGCAGTGGGCCAAATGACTGATTAAGTGATGGGTAAACCAATGCGGGTTAGGGTTGCAAAGTGGATTCAGGTCCTAGTTGGATGTGATTTTAGTTTAAAATTATATTTGTCCTTAAAAGGGATGAGAGTTTGTTATTTTTTGACATTATTTGTAATTGATGTTTCATGTTGTATGTGATTTGTGTTTAGTAATCAATTTTACTTGTTGTAATTAGATCATTAAAATAAAATCTGAGTTGATATTAAGAACACCATCTTATATATTGTTAAATGAGTATGTTTATATTGTACATAATATTATTAGATAAGGAAGACATATTTTTGAAGTGGGTTTTATTATGTGGTACTTACTTTTCCCATTATAAATTATAATTATTATGTTGTGATTGTTGATTGTTATTGTTGTTATTCCTTGTGATTGGACATGTTAATAATAATTGGGTGAATCCACAAAGATGGGTAACCATTTTGTGGTACAATGTATTGTAGGATATGTGTGGTGGATCTTTTTCAATTGATTTTTGTTTTTTTTGCTAAAACAACTATACTAACTTTCGACCAAAAATGATTTTCCAATAAAAGTTAAATTTAACAAAAGCAAGTTTTTGACCGAGTGTTGATTTTCAATAGTGCTTATTTTTGGTTGGAAAATTGACATAACCTTTGGCTCCAAAGATTCCTTACCCAAAAACGTTTTCGACCAAAAAATGATTTTGGTCAAAGTTTTATTTCAACCAAAAAAACTTGTTGATATATAAGAGTGGAGCAAGTTACTCTACCTTTTCTTCTAAATTTATTTCAAGTTGTGGCACTTTCCAACCTACTTTCATCTATTTGGAATTGATAATTGTACCTTGGAACTTGCATGGGAATATCATATATATGACAATTATCCTTGAATGTTGCTTGGACATGTCACTTGCGCCTTGAACCTTGCTTGGACATTACTTGAACCTTCCATGGAATTTTCTTGGACCTTGCCCAGACCTTGTCACCTTACTTGGGCATTGATTCGATCTGGAACCTTCTCAAACTCTTCTCAATACTTATAGGACCTTGTTAACTATTCCATGCTACTCAAGTGGGCTTATCGCCAGCTCAAACACAACTTAACAATACCCTAACTATGTTAATTGCTTGCCACTACTCAAATAAACATATCACCCACTTAGACCTTGCTTGGTGCTTCTTGGTAATACCTTCCTCTTGTTCACTTGGACCTTAATCGATGCTACTTGTTATGTAATTTTTTCTTTGTAATGTCCCTTTCCAAATAGGATCTCCAGAGAGGAGGCTTAATGGTCTAAACCGCCCCGTTATATTATAGCAAGGGCCAAAGAGGGGTAAACAGGGTTACTAGACATCACTCCAGTCACAGGTGTTATATTCGGAAAGTGACATTGAGCTAAAAAGGGTTAAAAGCTCTTTTAAGTCATTATGAGCTAAAAATAGAAGTCAACAATGAATTAGGGTTTCAACAATGATTTAGGGTTTTGGAAGTCAACAATGAATTAGGGTTTCAACATGATTTAGGGTTTTGGAAGTCAACAGTGAATTAGGGTTTTAGGATGATTTAGGGTTTTGGAAAGCTATAAAGGAAGGGTCAGCGACCTAATTCATAATTATGCAGATTATGACTTGTCATTGAGGAAAAGAGGCGCATCTTAGGAGAGATAGTTCAGTGTATTCCAGGAAGAAGACACCAGTTGGCTGATTTCAGTGTTGAAAGACACACCCTAGTCACCGGGAAGATCATCTAGGTCTTCCATCATTCTTCACTGATTCCATAGTGCTCCCATATTCTGGGTATTATCTTTTAGTTGCTTATTTGTATTCTGGCTAAGATCCTTTTGTCTTTTGATCCAGCCAAGTGTTGTTATTTTATTCAGCTACAGTTGCTTATTTATATTCTGGCTAAGATCATTTTTATGTTGATCTAGTCGAGTATTGTCAGTTATTCAGCCACATTCGGCCATTTTGTAATCCACAAAGATATCATAATACAAACTTTGCAGTCCTTTGTCGTGTTTATTATTTGTATGATCATTTATATTGTATAAACCTTTGATCGAACAGACAGATTAACAGTGTTTCCTAGACTAGCCAAGTTAGGAACAATACAGTGGTATCAGAGCTTTAGTCTTGCCAGCTTGTGACTAAAGACAATGAGTGAAACAGAAGACCCAGAGGGTCATGAACACGTAGGTGATGAATATGTCACTTACAACAGGCATCAGGAAAGAAGGCATAGGCCTGATTTTCCCCCTTTTCCTCCTAGCTCAGAGGAAGAGGAAGAGGCACACAGAGAAGCAGAGAGAAGGGCAAAGCGTGAGGTTGAGTGTGAGGTAGAGAGGATGCTAGGAGACAGATATGAGTGACCAGAGGGTAGTGGCAAGGTCCCCGTAGATCCAGAGGTATATTTCATGTAGGTTATCAACGATATGTTAGCTAGTCAACGAACCATGTCTCAGTTCTTGGCACAAGTGGTTGACAGATTGGCTAGAGTGGGCACCCGAGATACACAAGTCCTGCATGCAACACAGGGGAACTTGGGAGAATATAGTAGACCCCATTCACCCTCTCTCACACACACCTCTTCCAGTAGGATTCCCAGACCCTTGTTTCCCAGTTTCCAAAGGGCACCCCTAGTAGCAACACCGCCACCGATAGCACAGACGCCACCCACTCATGCCGACGACATTGGAGAGTATAGGAGGGAGTACGCAGCATTGGGTTGTGACTTCCATCAGGACATGACCCTAGTCGAGTACTGTGGACTCAGACTCAAGAACCGTCCCAGAGAGCCACAAAGGGGAGGACCACAACAGCAGCAGGGGCATAACCGCGATTTCATCCGAAAAGTTGGTAAACTCACCATCCCTTCTTTCGACGGATTGTCCAAATACACCGCCAGAGATTGGGTATAGAAGCTAGACATGTATTACAAGCTCAACCAGATGACCAAGACAGAGGCCATCAGTTTCACGACCTTACACTTGGAGGGTGAGGCACACGAGTGGTGGTATCATGGACTGGTGACATTGAAAAGACTTCAGGTCTCGACAACAAAATTATTTGTTGGGTGTTCGCCTTTGGTTGATGCTTGCATGTGTTCAATCCTTCTTAACACTGGGGAGTTTAGACCCAAGCTTCATCCATATCTATTCAAAAAAACCCTCAAAGCACCGACATATCAATCTTCGGCCGAGGCTAAGGAAGGTATCACCCAAGATGTAGAGAGGATCACAAAAACCATAAGGTCTTGTGACAGGGATGGAGGATTAAACATATGCAACATTACTACAATTGACATCCATGTAACTCAGGTCTGATAATCTATTTAGGACTAAGAATTGAAACTATGCACACACATATTCAACTCATTCATAACAGACACAAAATAGACTAGAACTGCCATATCTTTATTATTGAGAGTATTCCATTACAACAAAGACATACAATGCATTGAACAATTTCTCAGGACAACCATGGAACTTCATATCATTACTATATATAAAACAATGGGAATACAACATAATGTACCATGCACCTTGTCTTAGGATTAAGAAAGAAAAAAGACACATGAATATATTGAAAACATCAAAAGATTACAATAGGCTCAAAGTGAGATCAATATTGATAACTAAGATAACTCAAAACTCTCTGACTGATTATCTCATGAGATAACCTTTTTTTCTGAGCTTAGCGCTCTATTTTATATCTTCCATTGTTGGGAAGCATTGTCTTTTTCTTCTTTTCTCCACTTTCTTGTTTGATCCAACTGCCTCACATGCTTTTGGTGCCTACCAATGATCCACGTAGACTCTTTGCATCATGGATAATCTTAACTATCTTTCTAACTCATCTTTTGTCAACCCCATGTCTTCATATGCTCCGGGCAATAATCATTCCAAGAGATTTTCGAGTGATTCCTTTCTTGATTCCGCTAGGAATATTCTTGGTTTCAAGCAAAATTGACAAAACTCAGACCAACGCACACTTAGTAGTCTTTATTCTTGGCACGCTACTGAAAAACATCGGTCTGATGCACACTCTATGTAATTCTTCGTGAATTTCCTTCGGTGTGCACAAAACTATGGAATGAGTGTGCACAAATTTGTTTGTGCACGTTCAAAAAACTGGACCCAAAACTTTAGGTTCCAACAATGGAAACTTGGGGGAGGCCAACTTCAGAGACTTGATCAATTTTCTTGAGAAAAGATTCATGGGTGGGATTGGAAATAGATCGATTAGTCGATTCAAGTAGTTAATTGAAAGCTATAAGAACAGAGGAAAAATCAGGAGGCAGATCAAATCATTCTCTTTCCATGGTAGTGGGCCAAATGACTGATTAAGTGATGGGTAAACCAATGCGGGTTAGGGTTGCAAAGCGGATTCAGGTCCTAGTTGGATGTGATTTTAGTTTAAAATTATATTTTTCCTTAAAAGGGATGAGAGTTTGTTATTTTTTGACATTATTTGTATTTGATGTTTCATGTTGTATGTGATTTGTGTTTAGTAATCAATTTTACTTGTTGTAATTAAATCATTAAAATAAAATCTGAGTTGATATTAAGAACACCATCTTATCTATTGTTAAATGAGTATGTTTATATTGTACATAATATTATTAGATAAGGAAGACATATTTTTGAAGTGGGTTTTATTATGTGGTACTTAGTTTTCCCATTATAAGTTATAAGTTGGTATATTATTATGTTGTGATTGTTGATTGTTATTGTTGTTATTCCTTGTGATTGGACATGTTAATAATAATTGGGTGAATCCACAAAGATGGGTAACCATTTTGTGGTACAATCTATTGTAGGAGAGGTGTGGTGGATCTTTTTCAATTGATTTTTTTTTTTTTGCTAAAACAACTATACTAACTTTCAACCAAAAATGATTTTCCAATGAAAGTTAAATTTAACGAAAGCAAGTTTTTGACCGAGTGTTGATTTTCAATAGTGCTTATTTTCGGTTGGAAAATTGACATAACCTTTGGTTCCAAAGATTCCTTACCCAAAAACGTTTTTGGCCAAAAAACGATTTTGGTCAAAGTTTTATTTCAACCAAAAAAACTTGTTGATATATAAGAGTGGAGCAAGTTACCCTACCTTTTCTTCTAGATTTATTTCAAGTTGTGGCACTTTCCAACCTACTTTCATCTATTTGGAATTGATAATTGTACCTTGGAACCTTCTGGGAATACAATATATATGACAATTATCCTTGAATGTTGCTTGGACATGTCACTTGCACCTTGAACCTTGCTTGGACATTGCTTGAACCTTCCATGGAATTTTCTTGGACCTTGCCCAGACCTTGTCACCTTACTTGGGCATTGATTCAATCTGGAACCTTCTCAAACTCTTCTCAATACTTATAGGACCTTGTCAACTATTCCATGCTACTAAAGTGGGGTTATCTCTTGCTCAAACACAACTTAACACTACCCTAACTATGTTAATTTCTTGTCACTACTCAAACAAACATATCACCCACTTAGACCTTGCTTGGTGCTTCTTGGTAATACCTTCCTCTTGTTCACTTGGACCTTAATTGATGCTACTTGTTATGTAATTTTGTCTTTGTAATGTCCCTTTCCAAATAGGAGCTCCAGAGAGGAGGCTTAATGGTCTAAACCGCCCCGTTAGACTATGGTCAGGGCCAAAGAGGGGTAAACAAGGTTACTAGAGGTCACTCCAGTCACAGGTGTTATACTTGAAAAGTGACATTGAGCTAAAAAGGGTTAAACGTGATTTTAAGTCATTATGAGCTAAAAATAGAAGTCAATAGTGAATTAGGGTTTCATCAGTGATTTAGGGTTTTGGAAGTCAACAATGAATTAGGGTTTCATCATGATTTAGGGTTTTGGAAGTCAACTATGAATTAGGGTTTCAGGATGATTTAGGGTTTTGGAAAGCTATAAAGGAAGGGTCAGCGACCTAATTCATCATTATGTAGATTATGAATTGTCATTGAGGAGAAGAGGCGCATCTTAGGAGAGATAGTTCAGTGTATTCTAGGAAGAAGACACCTGTTGGCTGATTTCAGTGTTGAAAGAAATACCCTAGTCACTGGGAAGATCATCTAGGTATTCCATCATTCTTCATTGATTCCGCAGTGCTCCCATATTCCGGGTATTATCTTTTAGTTGCTTATTTGTATTCCGGATAAGATCCTTTTGTCTTTTGATCTAGTTGAGTGTTGTTATTCTATTCAGCCACAGTTGCTTATTTATATTTCGGCTAAGATCCTTTGTATGTTGATCTAGTCAAGTATTGTCATTTATTCAGCCGCATTCTACCATTTTGTAATCCACAGAGATATCATAATACAAAATTTGTAGTCCTTTGTCACGTTTATTATTTGTATGATCATTTATATGCTATAAACCTTTGATCCTACACACACATTAGCAACGTTTCCTAGATTAGCCAAGTCAGGAACATTACAGTGGTATCAGAGCTTTAGTCCTGCCAGCCTGTGACTAAAGACAATGAGTGCAGCAGAAGACTCAGAGGGTTGTGAACATGTAGGTGATGAATATGTCACTTACAATAGGCACCAGGAAAGAAGGCATAGGCCTGATTTTCCACCTTTTCCTCCTAGCTCAGAGGAAGAGGAAGAGGCACACAGAGAAGCAGAGAGAAGGGAAGAGTGTGAGGCTGAGCACAAGGTAGAGTGGATGCTAGGAGATAGATATGAGTGACTAGAGGGTAGTGGAAAGGCCCCCATAGATCCAGAGGCAGGTTTCATGTAGGTTATCAACGATATGTTAGCTAGTCAATGGACCATGTCTCAGTCCTTGGCACAAGTGGTTGATAGATTGGCTAGAGCGGGCACCCCAGATACACAAGTCCCACATGCAACACAGGGGAACTCATGAGTAGGTAGTAGACCCCAGTAACCCTCTCACATATACACCTTTGCAAGTAGGATTCCTAGACCCCTGTTTCCTAGTTTCCAGAGGGCACCATCGGTAGCAGCATCGCCACCAATAGCACAGAGGCCACCCACTCATGCCGACGACATTGCAGAATATAGGAGGGAGTACGTAGCATTGGGCCATGAATTCCATCAGGACATGACCCTAGTCAAGTACTGTGGAATAAGACTCAGGAACCGCCCCAGAGAGCTGCAAAGGGGAGGACCACAACAATAGCAGGAGCATAACCTTGATTTCATCTGAAAAATTTGGAAACTCACTATCCCTTATTTTGACGGATCATCCAAATACACCGCCAGAGCTTGGGTACCAAAGATAGACACGTATTACAAGCTCAAATAGATGACCAAGACAGAGGCCATCAGTTTCAAGACCTTACAATTGGAGGGTGAGGCACACGAGTGGTGGTATCATGGACTACTGACATTGGGTCACAGTCGCATCACCTCCTATAGGGAGTTTATAGATAGGCTCATGGACAGGTTTGATAGAAAGGATCTTGAGATACACTTCAGGGATCTATCCCAGTTGAGACAAACTGGCACAACACATGCGTTCATCAAAGAGTTTCAACGGGTATCCATGGCAGTGACAAATATATCAGAGCCCTGCCTGATAATTCTATTCATAGAAGGACTCACAGAGCCTTTGAGAGGATGGGTGAAGGCATACAGGCCTCCCACTTTCTCCAAACCATTTGTTCCCCAGAGGGATCGAGACAGGAAGCCATTCCAAAGAGAATGGAAGGGCAAGGAGAAGTTGGATGATGAGACTAGGTGAGAGCTTATGAGGAAGAAGATTTTCTTCAGCTGCAGAGATCCTTGGGTCCCAGGCCACAGGTGCATGGGCAAGGGAGAGATTCATTATATTGAGGTAGAAGAAGACAACGTGGACAATGAGGAGGAGGAGCAGGACAGTGGATCCACTAGTTTAGAGGAGGATTCAACACCAATAGAGGAGCATCTTCCCCATAGACCCCCGACACCGGCAGGATCCCTTCCTCCAGTAGTCCCACAACCGCCAGAGTAGGTTAACAGGAGGAAACCAACAAAGGGAGGAGTCATAGCGACCCTTTCTAGTGTTCCCAGGTATGATACCGTCCGTATCAGAGGGATTAATCAAGGGCAACGGGCAATCTCCCTGCTAGATGGTGGGACCACCCACAACTTCATCGATGCTTCACTAGTATCGAGATGGGCACTTCAGACAGAGGATTTTGATGTTGCGGTAGCAGATGGCCACACAGTGGAGTGTCTAGACAGAGTTCCAACTTAGAGATGAAGTTAGGAAACTACACAGTGAGAGACACATTTTATGTGGTTGACCTATTAGACATAGATGTGGTGTTAGGAGTTCAGTGGATGATTACCTTGGGAAAAATCACTACCAACTACCAAACCTTGGAAATGGGATTCAAAGATCAGGATGGGAAGAAGGTTGTTGTAAGAGGTATGTCGACAGGAGAACCCAGGACAGTTTCAGTCAAGAGGATGGAGAGGATATTTAGACATGGGGAGGTAGCATATGCTTGATCACTACTCATAAGGTTTGAAAAGGTCGACAACAATACCACACAGAGATCAAGAATTTATTGGGATGACATCAACAGTTATTTGAGGCAATTCCACCAGGGAGACCACCTGACAGGGGGTTTGAGCACACCATTGAGTTGGAGGAGGGGGCCAAACCTATGATCAATCCCCCCTATCGTCATCCTAGGAGGTTCAAGGATGAGATAGAGAATGCAATGAAGGAATTGTTGGCGATGGGACACATCAGACCAAGCAACAACCTATTTGCTTCTTCAATTGTCTTAGTTCCGAAGAAGGATGGCACCATGAGGATGTGCATTGATTACCGAGCCTTGAACAAGAAAACCATCAAGAACCAGTACCCTATCCCACGCATTGACGAGTTGATGGATGAACTGCATGGGGCAATTTTCTTCTCAAAATTTTATGCTCTGGATATCATCAGATCAACATCTGAGAGCAAGACATAGAGAAGACAACATTTCGATGTCATTTTGGACACTTCGAGTTCCTGGTTATTCCATTTGGGCTAACCAATGCACCCGCTACATTCCAGTCTTGCATGAACCATATATTCAAGGATTCATTTAAGGAAATCAGTGTTGGTTTTCTTTGATGACATCTTGATCTATAACCGGTCATGGAAAGAGCATATGAGGCACCTGGATGAGGTATTGAGCATCATGGAGGCACAATCATTATATGCCAAAGAGTCCAAGTGAGAGTTTGGTATGACAGATCTACTTTACTTAGGCCACATCATCAGTGCACAGGGGGTACAGGTGCACCAAGAGAAGAAAAGGGCCATTCTGGATTGGACGACACCCAAGAATGTGACAGAATTGAGGAGCTTCTTTGGGCTATGCAACTATTACAAGCGGTTCGTCTAGGGTTTTTCTCAGCTTCGAGCACCGCTGGCAGATCTTACCAAGCATGGGGCCTTCATATGGACCGAGAAATCACAGGAATCCTTTGATCACATGAAGGAAGTCATGGGCACTTGTCCAGTGTTGGCATTACTAGACTTTAGCTTGCCATTTGTACTAGAGTGTGATGCATTCAACGAAGGGATCGGTGCAGTTTTGATGCAGGAAGGACAACCCATTGTATTCGAGAGCCGGAAGCTTAGTCAACCTGAGAGGTTGTACTCCATTTATGACAAGGAAATTTTGTCAATCATGCATGCCTTGACCAAGTTCAGACAATATTTGGTGGGTAGCAAATTCGTGGTCAAGACTGATCACAACAGTTTGAAGTATTTCCTTGAGCAGAAGGACCTCAGTAAGAGCCAAAAAAAATGGGTGACGAAGGTACAAGCATTTGAATTTGACATAGATTATGTCAAGGGGAAGAAGAACATTGTGGCTGATGCACTATCGAGGAGACCTGCGGCATGTTCTTTGATGGAGATTTCAGTAGATTGGAAATCCCACTTGTTCGTGGAATATTCCAAGAACAAGTTCGCTTGTGAGGTGATTGATGGGCAGATACAGGATGATCGGTATAGGGTCATTGACAATGTCATATTTTACAAGGATAGAGTCTACTTGGTGCTAGATTCAGGGCTTAAGAAGAAGATCCTCACCGTAGTTCATAATTCACCTCTAGCAGGCCATCAGGGGTTTTTCAAAACCCACAAACAGATCAAAGAAAGGTTCTCATGGAAGGGCCTCAAACAGGATGTTATGAGGCACATCAGTGAGTGTGTGACTTGCTAGTAGAACAAGTTAGATCATGCTCTTCCAGCAGGGCTACTTCAGCCACTCCCCATTCCATAGTATAAATGGGAGAGTATATCTATGGACTTCATCACTGGTCTACCCAAGGTCCAGGGTAAGGATTGTATCTATGTAGTGGTCGACAGATTGACCAAGTTTTCTCACTTCTATGCCATACTGACAGAGTACAACGCAGTTCAAGTAGCCGATATTTTATTTAGGGAGGTCTTCAGACTTCATGGGTTGTCGAAGAACATCGTCAGTGACAGGGATAGTCAGTTCATAGGGACATTTTGGAGAGAGTTGTTTCGGTTGGTGGGGACAGAGTTGACACCTAGCACCAGCTATCACCCTCAGACAGATGGGCAGACTGAGATTGTCAACAAGTGGGTTGAAGGGTATTTGAGGAACTATGTAGGAGGATAGTAGAAAATGTGGGTAAAGTGGTTACATTTAGGAGAACATTTCTACAACACCATCTTCCACATTGATGCAGACCCCCAACCCTCGGGCCAGAGTCTACTACAGGATCATTCTAAATTTCTCCAATGAGCCAAAAATAGCTCTTTGGGCTCTTACCCTGAAACCCTTAACAAATTCGATCCACAGGTCCTTCCTTGAAAACCCCACCTGCAAAAACATGCATTCGGCGTGAGATTTCACCTCCATGTGGCCACCAACAATGACCTTCCACACGGTCTCCCACATATGACCGCGACCCTTTACCAAAAAAGGATTTTTGGGTTTCACGATTTCGTGAACCCAGACGTCGAGTTCCTTGGCTTCTCGAACCTTCGAATGTCAAAATGTCGAAATGGTGAATTTTCGGCCTATGTGACCACTTTCCCCCGTGACCGCATGCCTCTTTCAGAACTTTGGGGTTTCCAATGTTGAAATACCCCAGTTCCTTGTCTTCGAAATTCCCGAAAAGCCGAATCCCAAAATGCAAAAATGTGTCTCTGTCCCATGGCTGACTCTATTCCTCAGAACGCTTTCAGGTTTTCACATTTCGGGACTCCACGAATCCTGCTGCCAAGATCCTTGGCCTCTCCTACTCACGGTATCCGAAATACCGAAGTACCGAAATCCCAAAACTCCGGTCCTCCCTCTCCTGAGTAAGATCAACGACTCAAAGCCTTCCTTGATCCAATGAATCAGATCCTTTCGGGATTCTATGGGTCAATAGTTCTGAACTCTCACCCCTGTATCTTCCGGTAGCTGAAATACCGAAATGCCCTTTCGGGGAATTCCCCGAAATCTCAACTGTATGCACTTTTTCGAGACTTCGGGATTCACAATTTTGCGAAGCCTCCACAACCAAACCTTGATCCTTCAACTTCCTAGTATCCAAAACCCTAATGGGTTTGGATATCTTCCACATGTCCTCTGAAATGGATGGTCCGGATTCCTTCGAGATTTCGTGACCCATGACCTGTAGTCTTCCAGTCTGCTGTCTTTGAAACATTCGAAATTATGAAACCTGAAATCCCGATACGTCTGCCGATTCGGGACTTTTTCGGGTCCTCTCCTCTGCTTGTGAGGGTTGAAACCTTGTGCTCCTTCCGATAGATCCGATTGCTATCGGCCATCTGATCTAGATCCAACAGCCCAGATCTTCTTCTCCTGTGCGCTCCTCCTGCTGCTACCTGGACATGAAAATTCAATGGTCCAAATCTTATCCTTGGTCTGATCCGACGACAGCTATGCTTCCCTCCTGAGCTTACACTTTCTTCCTTTTCCTTGGAACACTTTCCTGCTCCAAAAGACCCCAGCCTTTGTCTCCTGCTACTACGAAGCTTGTGACTTCATCTTCTATCCATGTTCTTTGAAAACGCTTTCTCTCCTAATCTTTGTCGACCTCAACTCTCCAAAGGGTCTTCTTTCGGCCTCTGCGATTACTTGCAGGGATCTATGCATGAAAGCACTCTCCCTCTTGAGCTTTCTTTCTCTGAAAACTTGAAAGGTTTCTCGACTTCTGCACTCCTTGCAGAGTCTCTGCACACAAAGGTGCTATCTGTCCTGAGCTTGAGAACTTGAAACAAGTTCTTCCTGTGCCCACTCCTTGTGCGGCTGAGCTTTTGCTAAACTCAGATATGAAGTATTTCTTGAAAATAAATGCTTCTCGCCCTCCTGGTGTTCTTTTTCTCAATGGACGCCTTGCAGAGCCTCTCTTCACAAAGTGTTCAGTAACTCTGTAAGTGTCTTCCTGTGACTCTTCTCTCCTCTTCTCAGAACTCTAAGAGTTATTCTTGTGCCAATTGGCACTTACTCAATGCCCTTCTAGTGGAGCTCCTGTAGAATCCCTCAGTGGTTCTTCCTTCTCTAAACTCAATATAGAGCTCTTCTCCTCAATGCAAGCCATGCATCTACTCAATGCCCTAATGGAAAAGCTCTACAGATCTCTTCAGAGATTCTGTCTTCTTCTGTACTTTCCTCTGCACAATCCTGTGACAAAATTGAGGAGCTTCTTCGGGATGTGCAGCTATTACAGGAGGTTCGTCCAGGGTTTTTCTCAGCTTTGAGCACTGCTGATAGATCTTACCAAGCATGGGGCCTTCATATGGACCAAGAAATCATAGGAAGCCTTTGATCACATGAAGGAAGTCATGGGCACTTGTCCAGTGTTGGCATTACCAGACTTCATCTTTCCATATGTACTAGAGTGTGACGCATTCAGCGAAGGGATCGGTGCAGTTTTGATGCAGCGAGGACACCCCATTGTATTCAAGAGCCGGAAGCTTAGTCAACTTGAGAGGTTGCACTCCATTTATGACAAGGAAACTTTGTCAATCATGCATGCCTTGACCAAGTTCAGACAATATTTGGTGGGTAGCAAATTCGTGGTCAAGACCGATCACAACAATTTGAAGTATTTCCTTGAGTAGAAGGACCTCAATGAGCACCAACACAAATGGGTGATGAAGGTACATGCATTTGACTTTGCCATAGAGTATGTCAAGGGGAAGAAGAACATTCTGGCCGATGCACTATCGAGGAGACCTGCGACATGTTCTTTGATGGAGATTTCAGCAGATTGGAAATCCCACTTGTTAGTGGAATATTCCAAGAAAAAGTTCGCTTGTGAGGTGATGGATGGGAAGATACAGGATGATCGGTATAGGGTCATCGACAATGTCATATTTTACAAGGATAGAGTCTACTTGGTGCTAGATTCAGGGCTTAAGAAGAAGATCCTCACTGCATTTCATAATTCACCTCTAGTAGGCCATCAGGGGTTTTTCAAAACCTACATATAGATCAGAGAGAGGTTCTCATGGAAGGGCCTCAAATAGGACATTATGAGACACGTCAGTGAGTGTGTGAATTGCTAGCAAAACAAGTTAGAGCATGCTCTTCCAGGGCTACTTCAGCCACTCCCCATTCCAGAGTAGAAATGGGAGAGTATATCTATGGACTTCATCACGAGTCTACCCAAGGTCCAGGGTAAGGATTATATCTATGTAGTGGTCGATAGATTGACCAAGTTGTCTCACTTCTATGCCATACTGACAGAGTACAACACAGTTCAAGTAGCCGAGATTTTCTTCAGGGAGGTCTTCAGACTTCATGGGTTGCCGAAGAACATCGACAGTGACAGGGATAGTCGGTTCATAGGGACATTTTGGAGAGAGTTGTTTCGGTTGGTGGGGATAGAGTTGACACCTAGCACCAGCTATCACCCTCAGACAGAAGGGCAGACCGAGATTGTCAATAAGTGGGTTGAATGGTATTTGAGGAACTATGTAGGAGGAAAATAGAAAACATGGGTAAAGTGGTTACATTTAGGAGAACATTTCTACAACACCACCTTCCACATTGACGCAAACCCTCGACCCTCAGGCCAGACTCTACTACAGGATCGTTCTAAATCTCTCCAATGAGCCGAAAATAGCTCTTTGGGCTCTTACCCTGAAACCCTTAACAAATTCGATCCACAGGTCCTTCCTTGAAAACCCCACCTGCACAAACATGAATTCAGCGTGAGCTTTCACCTCCATGTGGCCACTAGCAATGAACTTCCACATGGTCTCCCAGATATGACCGCGAACCTTTACCGAAAAAGGATTTTCAGGTTTCATGATTTCGTGAACCTAGACGTCGAGTTCCTTGGCTTCTCAAACCTCCAAATGCCAAAATGCCAAATTTTCGGCCTATGTGACTACTTTCCCCCATGACTGCATGCCTCTTTAGGAACTTTGGGGTTTCCAACGCCGAAATACCCCAGTTCCTTGTCTTCGGGATTCCCGAAAAGCCGAATCCCAAAATACCGAAATGTGTCCCTGTCCCATGGCCAACGCTATTCCTCAGAACGCTTTTAGGTTTTCACATTTCGGGACTCCACGAATACTGCTGCCAAGATCCTTGGCCTCTCCTACTCCCGGTATCTGAAATACTGAAGTACCAAAATCCCAAAACTTCGGTCCTCCCTCTCCTGAGTAAGATCAATGACTCAAAGCCTTCCTTGATACAACGAGTCAGATCCTTTCGGGATTCTATGGGTCAAGAGTTCTGAACTCTCACCCCTGTATCTTTTGGCAGCCGAAATACCGAAATGCCCTTTCGGGGATTTCCCTGAAATCTCAACTGTATGCACTTTTTCGGGACTTCGAGATTCTTGATTTCGCGAATCCTCTGCAACCAAACCTTCATCCTTCAACTTCCTAGTATCCAAAACCCCGATGGGTTTGGATCTCTGCCGCATATCCTCTGAAATGGATGGTCCCGATTCCTTCAATATTTTGCGACCCGTGACCTCTAGTCTTCCGGTCTGATGTCTTCGAAACATCTAAAATTCTGAAACCTGAAATCTCGATACGTCTGCCGATTCGGGACTTTTTTGGGTCCTCTCCTTTTCTTGCGAGGGTTTAAACCTCGTGCTCCTTTCGAAAGATCCGATGGCTATCATCTGTCCGAGCTAGATCCGATGGCCTAGATCTTCTTCTCTTGTGCAATCCTACTGCTGCTACCTAGATGTGAAAATTCAACGGTCCATATCTTTTCCTTGGTCTGATCCGATGACAGATGTGCTTCCCTCCTGAGCTTACACTTTCTTCCTTTTCCTTGGAAGACTTTCTTGCTCCAAAAGACCTCAGCCTTTGTCTCCTGCTACTACGAATCCCATGACTTCGTCTTCTGTCCACGTTCTTTGAAAACACTTTCTCTCCTAAGCTTTGTCGACCTCAACTCTCCAAAGGGTCTTCTTTCGGCCTCTGCAATTACTTGCAGGGCTCTATGCATGAAAGCACTCTCCCTCCTGATCTTTCTTTCTCTGAAACCTTGAAAGGTTTCTTGACTTCTTCACTCCTTGTAGAGTCTCTGCACACAAAGGTGCTATCTGTCCTGAGCTTGAGAACTTGAAACAAGTTCTTCCAGCGCCCACTCCTTATGCGGCTGAGCTTTTTCTAAACTCATATATGAATTATTTCTTGAAACTAAATGCTTCTCGCCCTCCTGGTGTTCTTTTGCTCGATGGACGCCTTGCAGAGCCTCTCTTCACAAAGTGTTCAGTAACTCTGTAAGTGTCTTACTGTGACACTTCTCTCCTCTTCTCAAAACTTTAAGAGTTCTTCTTGTGCCAATTGGCACTTACTCAATGCCATTCTAGTGGAGCTCCTGCAGAATCCCTCAGTGGTTCTGCCTTATTTGAACTCAAGATAGAGCTCTTCTCCTCAATGCAACCCATGCATCTTCTCAATGCCCTCCTAGCAGAGCTCTACAGAAATCTTCAAAGATTCTATCTTCTTCTGTACTTTACATTCATAACATATAAAGAACACATAAAAATATTCACACAACACAGAATGATATACAGGAAAAACTGTTGTTTGTATTAATCAAGAATTCCTATACAAAGGTTATGAGCACGGACTGCAACAGAGTCTGGGCTCCTTCTACTCAACTTGGCTCTCACAGAGATCTCCTATATCTCTACTCTACTTACTCAACTACTACCCGTTCTCCTACATACAAAGGATCCTTTACATGAGGGGTCTCTTTGAGCTCTTCCCTCCGAGATACCTACTCTATTCAATTACATTGAATTTACAATTTAATGGCTATCTAGTCCAGATCGGATCTAGATCCATCCTTACAACCATTAAAGGCCTTCTTTAACTACAACCTGCTCAAAGGCACGTCTTTATGGCTCCACGACCTTACATACATTAATTACATTGAAATCAAATACAAAATGTGAGAGGACTGGCGCCTCTCGTCCTTAAATGCGAGCTTTGAATGCACTGAGTGGGCTGGCTGGCTGGTGCATGGCTGGCTTGGGAGTGATGCTCCTGCATCATACTCCTCTGCTGTGAAAAACTCATGAGCTCCTACTCATGAGATCCCCAACACCGCTGTTGAAATCCTCCTGGATACCAAACAGTTCTCTGGAGCTGTTCATCTGCTCCATCTCTCTGCTACTGCTACTGTTGTTGCTGCTATCTCCCTTTTACTGAGCTTCCCCTTGCTGGAAATATCTTCTGATATGAGCATTAGTCTTCTAAGTTGTTCTATCTCCTCATCCAGCTGCTTCAATGGCTGGCTCTGTTCATGCAGTCTCCTCTACTGCAATTTCTTTCTGCAAATGGGAAGATCATCATGATCTCCCTTATCATCTTTTTCCCCTCCTATGGCACTAGCTGGCCACTCTGCTGCAGACTCCAATTCTACAATTTCATCACTGAGTCTCTACTCAACTTCCTCTTCTGTCAGCTTTTCTTCTGCCAATTCTCCTGCTGGTATATCTCCAGCTTCTTCCAGTTGCTCCTCATCCTAGAAATCTCCTCCATCAGTTTCCAACCTCATCTGTTGGATGTGCATGCTCTGTCTGCCTCTTCTTCTTCTGCTTCTTCTTTTGTTTCCAACCTCATCTGTCTGCCTCTTCTTCTTCTGCTTCTGCAAGCTTCAATGCTGCAGTCTTTTTAGCTTCTTGGCTGAAAATATTGAGCCATTCCTTGGAATGCTCATCTTCTTCCTCTGCTTGGGCAACCTCTAACATCTGCTCCAATGCTTCTTCTTCTTTAACAGTCTCTACTAGTTGTCGGTCTACTGTTGCTGCTTCACTGGCATCACAAAATTTTGCCTCCCTTGGGCGATGTGGCAGGAATATTCTAATTCCTCCAATTATCATAATATTCCTCTGATCCCCCTTCTCTGTCAGCTGCATCTACTGATCCAAACTCACCTCTGAGTTCATCTGCTCTCCCTTTCCCTCCTAGAAGTATGAGAGTTCTCTGCTTCCCTCTTGGTAGTTTATGAGATCCTCGAATCCCATCTCATTTCCCTCCCGGAAATATGAAATTCCCCAGCTATCCTCTTGACAGTCTATGAGATCCCGCAGTGATCTCATCTCATTTCCCTCTTAGAAATATGAAATTCCCTCTCTTCTCTCTTGGCAATCCATGCACACATGGCAGTCTCTGAGATCTTCAGCTGATCTCAGTTCATCCTCAATACCGCTGAGGTTTCTCTCAACCTCTGGTTCACATACCTGAACCATTTCCTCTTCATCATCCCTGAGGCTTTCACCATGCCTCAACCATGTTCTTAACAACCTCTGTTGTCTTTTGGCCACCAATTCCCTGATTGGCCATTTTATTTTTGTCTTCATGGGCCATTCGTATACCCATATTGATCTTGCATCCTACTGCATCTGCAATGCAAGTTCCTCCATCCTTGCTCTAATCTCGGTGAGCTCCTTATCCATCACCTCTTTGCTTTGCTGCTGATGGATCTTCTTTCCATCGCGTCTATGGTCTTCAATAGCCATTTTCTGCCAAGCCCTCCTAACAAGTCTATTGCTGTCACTCTGCAACCCCGAGTGCTTCCAGCGTCCCCTTACAGTCGACCTAACTGCCTTTTGACTATTGCACACCTGCAACAATCTCCACAGAGTCTCAACACTCTGTCTTCCTTTGCCTGTCTCTGCAAGCTGCCTCTGATACCACTTTGATGTATATCAGAGTATACTTTTTCCTCTCGCTTCCTCTGCCTGAAATATACAAACAAAGTTTCTACTCTGATACCACACTTGACGTAGACCCCCGACCCTCAGGCCAGAGTCCGCTATAGGATCGTTCTAAATCTCTCCAATGAGACAAAAATAGCTCTTCGAGCTCTTACCCTGAAACCATTAACAAATTCGATCCATAGGTCCTTCCTTGAAAACCCCGCCTGCACAAACATGCGTTGAGCGTGAGATTTCACCTCCACATGGCCACCAACAATGACCTTCCACATGGTCTCCCAGATATGACCGTGACCCTTTTTCGAAAAAGGATTTTCGGGTTTTGCGATTTTGCGAAACCAGACGTTGAGTTCCTTGGCTTCTCGAACCTCCGAATGCCGCAATGCCAAAATGGTGAATTTTCGGCCTATGTGACCACTTTTCCTCATGACCACATGCCTCTTTCAAAACTTCAGGGTTTCCAACGTCGAAATACCTCGGTTCCTTGTCTTCGGGATTCCCAAAAAGCTGAATCCCAAAATGCTGAAATGTGTCCCTGTCCCGTGGCCGACGCTATTCCTCATAATGCTTTTGGGTTTTCGCATTTCGGGACTCTGTGAATCTTGCTGCCAAGATCCTTGGCCTCTCGTACTACCGGTATCTGAAATACCAAAGTACCGAAATCCCGAAACTCCGGTCCTCCCTCTCTTGAGTAAGAACAACGGCTCAAAGACTTCCTTGATGCAACGACTCAGATCCTTTTGGGATTCTATGGGTCAAGAGTTCCGAACTCTCACCCCTGTATCCTCCGGTAGCTGAAATACCAAAATTCCCTTTCGGGGATTTCCCCAAAATCTCAACTGTATGCACTTTTTTGGGACTTCAGGATTCATAATTTCGTGAATCCTCCGTGATCAAACCTTGATCCTTCAACTTCCCGGTATCCGAAACCCCGATGGGTTTGGATCTCTTCCACGTGTCCTTTGAAATGGATGGTCTCGATTCCTTTGAGATTTCACAACCCGTGACATCTAGTCTTCTGGTCTGCTGTCTTCGAAACCTCCGAAATTACGAAACCCGAAATCTCGATATGTCTGCCGATTCAGGACTTTTTCGGGTCCTCTTCTATGCTTGTGAGGGTTTAAACCTCATGCTCCTTCAAATAGATTCGATGGCTATCAGCTTTCTGAGATAGATCGGATATCCCAGATCTTCTTCTCCCGTGCGCTCCTCCTGTTGCTACCTGGACGTGAAAATTCAACGGTCCAGATCTTTTCCTCGGTCTGATGCGATCACAACTATGCTTCCCTCCTGAGCTTACGCTTTCTTCCTTTTCCTTGGAAGATTTTCCTTCTCCAAAGGACCTCAACCTTTGTCTCCTGCTGCTACGAAGCCTGTGATTTCGTCTTCTGTCCGCGTTCTTTGAAAATGCTTTCTCTCCTGAGATTTGTCGACCTGTACTCTCCAAAGGGTCTTCCTTTAGCCTTTGCGATTACTTGCAGGGATTTGTGCATAAAAGCACTCTCCCTCCTGAGCTTTCTTTCTCTGAAACCTTGAAAGGTTTCTCGACTTCTGCACTCCTTGCAGAGTCTCTGCACACAAAGGTGCTATTTGTCCTAAGATTTAGAACTTGAAACAAGTTCTTCCTGCGCACACTCCTTGTGTGGATGAGCTTTCTATAAACTCAGATCTGAAGTATTTCTTGAAAATAAATTCTTCTCGCCCTCCCAACATTCTTCTTCTCGATGCACGCCTTGCAGATCCTCTCTTCACAGAGTGTTCAGTAAATCTGTAAGTGTCTTCCTGTGACACTTCTCTCCTCTTCTCAGAACTCTAAGAGTTCTTCTTGTGCCAACTAACACTTACTCAATGCCCTTCTGACAGAGCTCTTGTAGAATCCCTCAGTGGTTCTTCCTTCTCTGAACTCAAGATAGAGCTCTTCTCCTCAATGAAACCCATGCATCTGCTCAATGCCCTCCTGGCAGAGATCTACAGAACTCTTCAGATATTCTGTATTCTTCTATACTTTCCTCTTCACAATCCTATCTCCAAGGTGTTCAACAACATTGAGATCTTTCCCTGAGTTTAAGACTTCAGCTGGAGCACCCTTCTGGTGTGTCTTTGTCCAAATTCCACAGAATTGGAAATGCACTCTATGTACTGGCTCTCAGAACCCGCAGTGTTCTATCACGCCCTCTTGGCATGAGACCACAAAGAACCCCAAACTTGAAATCAAAGAAATCAACAGATAGTTGAATCTATCTGTCCCTACAAATGCACACCAACACACATTCACAACATATAGAGAACACATAAAATAATTCACACAACACAGAATGACATACAGGAAAAACTGTTATTTGTATTAATCAAGAATGCATGTATAAAGGTTATGAGCGTGGACTGCAACAGAGTCTCGACTCCTTCTACTCAACTCGGCTCTCGTAGAGATCTCCTATATCTCTACTCTACTTACTCAACTACTACCCTTTCTCCTACATACAAAGGATCTTTTACATGAGGGGGCTCTTTGATCTCTTCCCTCCAAGCTACCTACTATATGCAATTACATTGAATTTACAATTTAATGGCTGTCTAGTCCAGATCAGATCTAGATCTAGCCTTACAACCATTAAAGGCCTTCTTTAACTATATCCTACTCAAAGGCACGACTTTATGGCTCCATGGCCTTGCATACATTAATTACATTGAAATCAAATTCAAAATGTGAGAGGATTGGCGCCTCTCTTCCTTAAATGCGTGCTTTGAATGCGCTGAGTGGGTTGGCTGGATGGTGCATGGCTAGCTGGGAAGCGATGCTCCTGCATCACACATGTCCATTGGTATGACACCCTTCCAAGCATTGTACGTATATGATGCTCCCACCTTGGTAGACTTGGTCTTCGGGGAGAGCAGAGCTCTTAAGGCCAAGGATTGGATCATAAAGAGTCAGGAGATTATCAAGTTGTTGAAAGAGAACCTGCAGATGGAGCAAAAGCGACATAAGATAAGTGCAGACAGGCATAGGATGGAGCACATCTTTGAGGTTGGAGATTTGGTTTTCTTGAGACTCCAACCCTATAGACAGTCATCTCTAAATAAGAGTGGGGCTGAGAATCTCAAACCCATATTTTATGGTCCTTACAAGATCATGCGCCGAGTAGGCGAGGTTGCTTACAAACTAGAACTTCCAGAGGGGAGAAAGATTCATAACGTGTTCCACGTGTCTTGCCTAAAAAAGGCAGTGGGACAATTCATTATCACATCAGAGGAGCTTCCCTCGTTGGATGAGGAGGGACAGTTGGAGTTAGTTCCAGAGGAGGTTTTGGAGTTCCGAGAGCAGAAACTGAGGAGCAGGGTCATTAGAGAGTGTTTGATCAGATGGAGAGGGCTTCTAGTAGAAGATTCTACTTGGGAGAGCGAGCAGGTGTTGCAGCACCCTGGACTGGTATTCCTTGAGGACAAGCAATTTCGGGAAGGGAGGACTGTAATGTCCCTTTCCAAATAGGAGCTCCAGAGAGGAGGGTTAATGGTCTAAACCACCCCGTTAGACTATAGCCAGGGCCAAAGAGGGGTAAACAGGGTTACTAGAGGTCACTCTAGTCACAGGTGTTATATTCAGAAAGTGACATTGAGCTAAAAAGGGTTAAAAGCACTTTTAAGTCATTATGAGCTAAAAATAGAAGTCAACAGTGAATTAGGGTTTCATCAGTGATTTGGGGTTTTGGAAGTGAATAGTGAATTAGGGTTTCAGCATGATTTAGGGTTTTGGAAGTCAACAGTGAATTAGGGTTTTAACATGATTTAGGGTTTTGGAAAGCTATAAAGGAAGGGTCAACAACCTAATTCATGATTATGCAGAT
The DNA here is from genome assembly GCA_009831015.1 of Picea engelmannii. Taxonomy (NCBI): domain Eukaryota; kingdom Viridiplantae; phylum Streptophyta; class Pinopsida; order Pinales; family Pinaceae; genus Picea; species Picea engelmannii. Next base: position 202,905 of record ML778811.1, read on the forward strand.
TATGACTTGTCATTGAGGAGAAGAGGCGCATCTCAAGAGAGATAGTTCAGTGTATTCCAGGAGGAAGATACTGGTTGGCTGATTTTGGTGTTGAAAGACACACCCTAGTCACCAGGAAGATCATCCATGTCTTCCATCATTCTTAATTGATTCCGCAGTGCTCCCATATTCTGGGTATTATCTTTTAGTTGCTTATTTGTATTCCGGCTAAGATCCTTTTGTCCTTTGATCTAGCCGAGTTTTGTTATTTTATTCAGCCGCAGTTGATTATTTATATTTCAGCTAAGATCCTTTGTATGTTGATCTAGTCAAGTATTGTCAGTTATTCAGCCGCATTTGGCCATTTTGTAATCCATAGAGATATCATAATACAAACTTTGTAGTCCTTTGTCGCGTTTATTATTTGTATGATCATTTATATGTTGTAAACCTTTGATCCCACACACACATTAGTAGCATTTCCTAGATTAGCCAAGTCAGGAACATTACAGTCTTCCATGGCCACTTCAAAAAATGATTTAAAATATGTATAAAAATGCATAAAATTATAATCGATGCTACTTTTTATGTAATTTTGTCTTCCATGGTCACTTCAAAAGATGCTTTAAAATATGTATAAAAATGCATAAAATTATGTTCTATAACCATAGTTGCTAAGTTCAATTTTTTTATGTCATTTCTTAAAAACAAATTGAGAATATATTGTTGGACACACCTACCACACTTAGAGGGGGGGTGAATGGGTGTGGGGCTCTTTTTTCACAAACCTTTCCTCTTTCACAAAACTTATTAGTTAGCATTCAACATTTATTCATTACTCATTGTTGTCATTTACAATCAGTTATATGTGAACACATATCAACAGTATATCATCAACAAGTCATCACCACAAGGAACTCAAAGAACACAAGATTTATGTACAATTTTTCTTTTTATTATGTACTACAATCCTTGGGGTTTATCAACAAAAACTGAATAGAGTACAACTCTACAAGAGCACTAGCTCTATATGCAAGACTCAACTTACATTCTTAGCACTAATTGAGTTGAGGCAACAATTCTCCATAGATATCAATCTGTCATAGGGACGCGACCTGTTAGTAGTGCAGCCCATGTGTGTACGCGCCCTAACTCACTACAACCCGTGTATGTATGCGGTCAATATATAATGCAGCATATGTATACTTATGAGAAAATAGGGTTTTTCTTTGCTTCACATGCTTATATATTTTTCTCCCTGCAATCACATTCTCTTCTTCCTTTCACTATCCAAACTGATCACCAACCAGTCACAACACATCCAAGCTCTCCAATAGCTTATTCATGCTTCTTAATCATAAAATTTAAATTCTACTCAAACATGTGCAAACAACCAATATACTATAACCATCATATCAATACTGAATCATAAGAGTTTTTATCACTCCATAAACCAACTCAAACCATATCATAAAAACCATACCAATAATGCCTTAAGCATTCACCAAATAAACAATAATATCCATCAAGTTAATAATATCACCATAACAAAATCTTTGTGGCGGATTTGAGCCCATAGAGTGTAGATCTGGAACCTTCTCTAGTCTTCAACAACCAGTCATCATCTCAAACACAAATCTCCATCATTTTATCTACTGTATGTGCCCTGTCCTCATACAACCCATGTGTGTATGCGCCTTGGCCCATTACAACCCACTTATACCTTAGAAACTAGGGTTTCTGAAGCTCCGAGACTTTTTCCGTCAAGATCTCAGACATTGTCGAAACTTAGATGTGTCCATAAGATCCTCCTCACACACACTCTCTCCCAGAATAGATCTTCAATCATGCTTAAGAGATATTCAACAAAAAGGTATATTTCACAAGAGACCCTTGCCTCTTATTTATACTCTTCATCTTCTAGGTCACTTAACCCATTTCTAGGTCACTTAACCTATTTCCCATTTTTTAGGGTTAACCACTTTCCATAAATATAAAGTTGTCCAATACTTTATCATAAAAATATTCCTTCTTGATTTTGTCACCTTACTTTATCATTTAAATAATCGTTCTTGATTTTGTCACTTCTCTTTATTATTTAAATAAGCCACCTTGAATTTGTCACTTTACTTTATCATTTAAATAATAATTTCTTCTTTGCAAGCTCTTTGACTTCTTTGACCTTTTGGGGCTTCAAGACAACATATGAGGGTCCTCCAACTTCGTAAGGCCATAACTCTCAAAACATGAGGAGTTATGTGACATTCCACATACCACCAAAAATGGCATGACAAGCACTATCCATCTAGGATAGTTTTAGCAATAGATTCACTGATCTTCATCTTATTATTCCACACTCAAGCATGGGTCCTTCAATCATAATTTAAGGATAAATCAACTGTAAAGTGTCTTCCCGTGAGGGATTTCACCATAAGGGGACCACTTTGGAGTTCATACATGACAAGAAAATAATGAGTCATCTTTACATGAAACAAACTATGCATCATATATCAAAGAATCCATCTTCATCATGTATCAATGACCACTCATTGATCCATCTTCATCTATGCATCATATCAATGATAACTTATTGATCCATATTCATTGATTGGTTTCCACTTGACATATATCATTCTCATCAATGGCAATACATATACATTGTTCATTGATCATCAATCAATCAAGCCTATAAATCAATCCATTGACATCAATCAATGACTTAATCACTTGACATCAATCCTTTGACATAAATCAATCAAACCATTGGCATCAATGACAACATGATCCAACAATATCCCCCTTTGGCATTGATGGCAATATCAACATTGATGTCAACACGAATCATTGATGTCAACATGTAGACAAGGAATTCTCTACATCAATAGTCATCAATCATATCAATATGACCATCTCTCCCCATTACTAAACATCAATCACATCAATATGACCATCTCTCCCCCTTTGACATCAATGGAAAAGGGCCATTCTCTTCTTGGGGTTGCTCCCCTTGCTTGAACTCTCCTTGGGGCTGCTCCGCCTGTCTAAATGCCTTTGATCTTCCTCTGAATAATCTCTCCCCTTTTGAACAAGGGATATCACTCGGATGTAATGCTGAAGATACATTTCTCATACTCCCCCTGTGACCATTGCTCCCCCTGGAACTATGCCTTTGTGCTCTTTCTTCAAGTATAGGGCTCTTTTCTCCTCCTAGAATCATGGGAAGAATAATGATTGCCCCTATGGGTATGTCTCCCCCTATATTCTCTGCAAGATGAACAATATGCTACCATATGACGATCCTTGGACCTGTTTATGCATCAAACTCATGCCATACCAACCATCATGAAACAAAAGATATGTCAACAAATAAAATAGAGAATCATGAATAGAACATCACCCAAGTACATCATGTACCAATTGTGTGCCCATCATGCACAACACCCATGTACAATAACCATGTCCATCAATACCATACAATGTTCCATAAGATCTCATTAATGGAATGTATCAACCATATGACAACATGTGCATCTCCCAATATGCCAACCATGTGCATCTACCAATATGCCAAACATGTGCATCTACCAATATGTCAAGAAAGTGTCATGATATGTATCCACCATGAACTAAGTGCCACAACCAAGTGTCATATCACTAAAAATATGTCTCTACCATGAACCAAGTGCCACAACCATGAATCTCAAACAAATACCAATTGGTGTTCTAATCAAGTAATATCAATGGTGTACTTTTAGCCAAGTACCAACCATCTATGAATGTACCTTTATGCACTAAACATGCATCACCACTTGCACCAAGAAAGTACATCTAACCATGCATCAATACCACAACAAGATGAACCATAATCAAGATGTGTCCTCATACATGTATGCCAAGTTCATCACATAAAACATGTGTCAATCAAACTGCTAGTAGGTGCCTCTACCAATGTACTAGAAGTGTACCAATCATGCATAAATTATAGATCAAGTTATAACTCCTCAATGATGCACAACATGATCACCTCATCAACTCACCAACTACATGTCCCAATATGTAGTCCAACCATATGCCAAATTCATGCATCAAGATATCCAACAAGTACTCCTCCAATAACACATCATAAGATATGTCAATGAAACTCAAATAAGTACCAGCCATGTACCCCAATAGATTAGCCTCAAACCTCCATGCACTACATAAAATACTAAGCATCCAACAATACATGTACTAGTAGTATGATCCAATAGATCAATAACATCTCTAGATAGCATCATCATGACATATCATATAACCAAGGTGCCATAACTTCACTTTCTAACCAACATTGTTATTTAATAGAGAATGCCTCAATCCACACTCATGGGTTAGTGCTATGCATCCAAGATATCCTTTTAATTTTTTATCATCACATTACATAATCCAATATGAAAACCATGAGAACCTGCAACAAATAGTGTTAGAACCTACAACAAAGTGTTATACCATCACATCAAGATGCAACCCAAGTGCATAGCCTTTTTCCCAAGGCTTTACCACATATAAGCGACCTACTGCATAGACAAATCACGTATGTACACGACCTATTCAAGGTCAGCCAACGTATGTACGCAATTCTTACCACTGTCACCTATGTATGCCTTTGAATATGACACACTTGAGCCTCCCTTGAGGTTTCCATTCTTCTCTGGCTATTTAGTCTTCTTCACCCACTTTTGAAGGTGTCTCTGCTTCTCATAACTTGAGCTCTAAGCTTCCATATTTTCAAGTATGTCTCCCTTCCTTATTTCATTCCTTCTTCTAGTCATGCTATATGAAGTCCTCATCATGGAATTTCTTCTTTTGTTTCATCACTCCTGGGATTTGTGGCCAAATCCACTATAGTTGTAGCATCTAATGGTGTTACAGTGAACAACAATGTGTCCTACTTGATCACATCTCCAACACCTCATGGTGTTATAAAATCTTCCATTATATCTCCTTTCATAAGATCTACATTCAAAAACTTTGTGACCATATCCATTACATGAATAACAATGCCCATGAAAAATAGTTTCATGCCTTTGCTTTGCTGTCCCAAGGATAGCTTCTTGATGTCTTCCTTTCTTGGTTCTTTTGAAACTTTCCTTGCCTTTGGATGGTTGACTTGCAACCTTTTCTTCATCCTTTACTTCATTCTTCTTTGAGGGGCTTGCTTCAGTATGTGTAGCTTCTCCTTTGTATCCAAGAATTGATTTATCATATGGTGATATTTGAATTTCCAAGATCTCATTCAAGATTAGTGAGCTATTCAAGAATTTATTTGACTTCTCCACTTTCTTTCTAAGATCAACAATTTGAGCTTCTAACTTACAACATGACTCTTCCTTTTCATTTATTTCATTCGTCAATAGTTCCTCTATCCTTTTGGCATCTTCAATTTGGGTCTTGAGATGGACAATAGTTTCAAAAATTTTGCTAATCTCATCATCTACCTCCCTTTCTTCTTTTTCATTCTTTAGTCTTGTGGTATCTTCTTCCTTTTCTTCTACTTGAGTCTTATTACTCTCCTTTTGTTCCTTGAGAATTTCCTTTAACTTCAAGATGTGCTTTTGACTCTTCTTAAGAAAATTCTTAGTGTTATCCGAAAGATAGATATAGTCTATATAATAGTGATCATTGTTATATTCATATAGACCCTCTTCAACTTTCTCTTTAATCTCAAATAATTTTTCTTCTACTTCTTCCATGGGATAACAATCAACTGATTTTATCCAAAATACTTCTAGATGTTCTTCACTAGTAGAGAAAAATTCAACATCATCACATTTTGAATTATTGTAATCAAGGGTTTGTGGAGATTCTTTATCTTAAATTGAAATGTCTTCAAGATCTTCCTCTTTGCCAACATCATCACATGATTCTTTTCCTTCATTTGGAATGTCTTCAAGATCTTCCATTTTTCCAAAATCACATTTAGAAATAATGCAATCAATATTTTTTGGAGATTCTTTACCTTCATTCTTCTTGATGAATTTGTCTTCAAGGTCTTCCTTTTTTCTTTGTTATGTATCCTCTAGCTTTAGCCATAGATCCTTCGAAGAAGTGCATTGTCCCATGATCTCTTTGATAGGGCTTGAGAGTCCACTAAGAATGGTCTTTAGAGACAATGAATCATTCTTCTTTCCTTCCCTTAGAGATACATACTTTGACTTGTTCTTCAATGAAACTGATCCACCAATGGCTGCCTTCCAAATACCTATTCCCATTTCCATCAAATGTACTCTCATTTCTATTCTCCAAGTGTTGATACTGAGAGGGGGGTGAATCAGTATCAAGTGTAATTTAAAACCTTTTTCAACTTACACTTAAACCATTCAACTATATCCAATGAGCAATGAAAAATAGTATAAGAGTTACACCAATACACCACAATACACCATGCACAATATATGAGAAATAATAAATAGTTATTGTTCAAGGGAAGTTATGACTTCTAAAGGTATCTATAGATTCCAAATGTAAAGAGAGGGATAAACCTCCAAGAGGAAGATACAATCCTCCAATATCAAGAGAGAGTTAAACTCTCCATCCTTTCCCCTTTCTTCCACCGAAGAATATATGAGAGATAATAAAACTTTACATTAAATCATCACCATCAACCAATCATCACATAGAACCTAATAATGCTTCCTGAGACTTCTTCAATTTCTGCAATTATTCAATTCTTGGAGTACTTTGATCCTGTAGATAATATTACTCAATGTATTCTCTGAAACTCCTCCAATTTTCACTCCTTGAATCCTCCCCAAAAAGAGGTTATAGA
>ML778811.1:210375-228536 GCA_009831015.1 Picea engelmannii
CCATGACTAGGGTTGACATCAATGACAACAACCAATCTTCCAACAATCTCCCCCTTTGTCATTGATGGCAACACTCATGCTCCCCCTATCATCATGATCCCAATTTCTCTCCCCCTTTGACATCAATGGCAAAGGTTAGGGATACTCCCCCTGAGTTTAATGGAAAAATGTAACTCTCTTCTTTGGGGTTTCTCCCCCTGAACATATGGCACTCAATAATACTTCATCCTTATTTTTGGTCTTTGGGACTTTTTCTTCCTTAGAATCCTTTTGTGTGGCTTCTATCTTCTCTCTCTTCTTCATGTCTAGGATGTGTATGTTGTTCGGTCTTCTTTTTGCAGTTGCAACCAATCTTCCTGAGTTATTTTCTCTGATTTTACATTTTTGGGAATCAAACATAAGAGTGTATCCTTGATCACACATTTTACTAACACTGAGTAGACTATGATTCAAGTCTTCAACCAATAGAACATTCTTTTCTTTTACATTTTTTCTTCCAAGATCTACTACACCTTCTCCAAGTATTCTGGCAGATGAGTCATTTTCAAATGCAACATTGCCACCCTTTCTCTTCAAGCTGATGAATTTGTCTTGATCCTCGGTCATGTGTGAATAACATCCATTGTCTATGTACCATTCATCTAATTCTTTACATTCTTCATCGGTCAATGCTATTCGACAATCTTGATTGTTTGGAATCTCTTTCCTTCTCCATACTGTGGTTGGAATAGGGATATATTCATTCATATATATGCAATCTCGTTCTTTGTGACCAAGATAATTACATTTGTAGCATGCAATATTTTTTTCCATCAATGGGGAAAATGAATTATAACTTATGTTGACAAATCCATGATTATTTCCATATCTTCTATTTACACCATTCATGTTTCTTGCGTATGTGTTCCTTTCATTGATTCTGTAATTAATTGCCTTATGTCCAAAAATTTTGCAAGTATAACAATGACCAAGAAAGAAATTTTGATACCTTGGAGTAAGTGGGCTTCTTTGTGATTTAGTCCATCTGGGTTCATTATCTATTCTTTTGTCATTTCCTTCATATTGATTGAAGCTTCTTTGATTCCTGAAGGTAGGAGGTCTTCTTGGATATTCATCTCTTTTGTAATCATTCCTTCTTTCTAGTATCCTGGTCCACTTCTCATCAACTGTCTGTGTAGCTCTTTCTTCAACCTTATTGTTGGTATTTGCATTCTTTGTATGAAGTTTCACCCATGCATCCAAGATGTGTTAAGTCTTTTGGCACTTGAGAGTTTCTTAAGATCTTCCTCAATGAGACAACTTCTTGTTCAAGTTTCTCACAATCTTCTTCTTTCCTCTTCATTTGGACATTCCTTACTTCTCCTATTCTTCATTCTTCTTCGAGTAGAGTTTTCAAGGAAATGGTGTCTTCTCTTAGTTTCTCAAAGTCTTCTAATTGTTTCTTCAATATTACAACTGTCTTTTCACAACTACCCAATTCACTTCTTAGTTTTCTTTGCGTGTCTTTGAGCTTGCTATTTTCAATCTCAACATGCTTCATTTTTTTAAGATTCTCATCTTCTTGTTGAATAATTTTTTCTTCATGATTTTATTCTTCTTCATTGGAATTTTCTTCTTCAGTGTCATTTCTTTCAATCCTTGGATGAGGACATTCAAATTCAACATGACCTACTTCTTCATGATTAAAGCAAAAGAACTGACCTCTATTTTCTTCTTTGAAATCTGAGATGTTGTAATTTGATTCAACTTCTTCTTCTTCTTCTTCTTCTGCGTCTTCCCTTACATAAAGTTCTTGTAGCTTATCCAAAATATCTTTTGATGATGCACATGATCCCACCTTGGATCTCACTGAATCTGTCAATCCATCCAGGATGGTATCTATTGCCAATTTGTTGTTCATTTTTGCTTCCTTCTGAGCTGTAGTCTTTGGTTTCTTCAAAGCATTGTATCCTGAAGCAACTGAGAACCAAACATCTACCCCAAGAGCTTTCAAGTAAGTTTCCATTCTATTAGTCTAGTATTCAAAATTTCTTCCATCAAATGGTGGAATCCCATTTGGAATTTTGTCTTCCATTTCTTCTTAGGATCTTCCTTCCAATGGTTAAACTGTACTGAAGGTAACCTGCTCTGATACCAATTGTTGATCTTGAGAGGGGGGTGAATCAGTATCAAGTACAATTTAAAACCTTTTTCAACTTATACTTAAACCATTAAACTATATCCAATGAGCAATGAACAATAGTATAAGAGTTACACCAATACACCACAATACACCATGCACAATATATGAGAAATAATCAATAGTTATTGTTCAAGGGAAGTTATGACTTCCAAAGGTAGCTACAACTTCCAAATGTAAAGGGAGGGATAAAAATCCAAGAGGAAGATACAATCCTCCAATATAAAGAGAGATTTGAACTCTCCATCCTTGACCCTTCCTTCCACCCAAGAATATATGAGAGATAATAAAACTTTACATTAAATCATCACCATCAACCAATCATCACATAGAACCTGATAATGCTTCTTGAGACTTCTTCAATTTATGCAATTCTTCAATTCTTGGAGTACTCTGATCCTGTAGATAATATTAGTCAATGTATTCTCTGAAGCTCCTCCAATTTTCACTCCTTGAATCCTCCCCAAAAAGAGGTTATAGAAAGAATGGTAGACTTTATTCAATTCTGGTCTATTCAGGAGAGTGAACTTGCACAAAATTCCTCACGCTCAATAATTAAAATCCAATTCTAAAACTCACACACACAAAACTACAGTCCATACTCTTTCCAATGAAATTTGTCCCACTTCATTTGGATTCTCGATGAAGAAGTTATGATTTTTTTACCCAGAACACATGTTTATTGACTAGCTTCAGGAATGGTCAGAAATCCTATCTTCCATAGAGTGTATCTCCATAATTATAGCGAATCAAGAGCTGAAATTTTTACCAGAGGTTCCTTGATATGTATTATCAATACCATAGCAATTTCACCATCTGAGTCATTCTAGAAAAAAAGTTATAGAAAAAATGGTAATATGACCTGAAAATAACATACCTTAGAACACATCACCAAAAGACTTCATCCTCCCTTGAAATCCAGCCTTCTTTTCTTCTTATTACCTCTGAAATTCGACTTATATCAAATGAATGTATAATGATGTTGATTTATACCATTTATGTCACTTCCTTTTAACATTAGGGTCGACCTGACACTTTCTTATTTTGTAATTCTTTTCTTTAATTATCTTTAGGGCCTACATGTACTTCCTTATTCAATTCACTTTGTCATCTTTAAAAATTCATTTCTCCTCAACCATGAGGATTTATGTGATGTGCCACATACCATTGGAAACAACATGATGTATAATATCCATCCATGGGTGTTGTATCTGCATGTGCATTTTCCTTCATGTCCAAATACCTTCATCAATCTTGCGGTCCAAAACCCATGACTAGGGTTGACATCAATGACAACAACCAATCTTCCAACACCAAGTATAATAGTTTTCCTCATCAAGGATTGGAACTTCATCATCCATTTGTGTGTCCATGGATATCATCCAAGATTTTTAAGGCTTATAGTGAAGGCCTGATCTAACCAATTGTTGTACACACCTACCACACTTAGAGGGGGGGGGTGAATGAGTGTGGGGCTCTTTTTTCCCAAAAATTCCCTCTTACACAAAACTCATTAGTTAGCATTCAAAATTTATTCATTACTCATTGTTGTCATTTACAATCAGTTATATGTGAACACATATTAGCAATATATATCAACAATATATCATCAACAAGTCATCACCAAAAGGAACTCCAAGAACACAAGATGTATGTACAATTTTTCTTTTTATTACAGACTACAATCCTTGGGGTTTATAAGAAACAACTGAATAGAGTACAAATCTACAAGAACACCAACTCTATATGCAACACTCGACTTACGTTCTCAGCACCAACTGAGTTGAGGCAACAATCCTCCACAGATGTCAATCTGTCACAGGTACGTGACCTATCAGTAGTACAACCCGTGTGTGTATGCACCCTGGCTCAATACAGCCCGCGTATGTACACGGTCAATCTATAATGCAACATGCATATACTTATGAGAAACTAGGGTTTTTATTTGCTTCACATGCTCAGATATTTTTCTCCCCGCAATCACATTCTCTTATGTTTTTCACTGTCCAAACTGACCACCAGCCAGTCACAACACATCCAAGCTCTCCAATATATTATTCATGCTTCTCAATCATAAAATATAAATGCTACTCAAACATGTGTAAACAACCAATATACTATAAACATCATATAAATACTGAATCATAAGAGTGTTTCTCACTCCATCAATCAACTCAAACAATATCATAACAACCATACCAAGAATGAATTAAGAATTCACCAAACAAACAAGAATATCCATCAAGGAAATAATATCACCATACCATAATCTTTGTGGCAGATCTGAGCCCATAGAGTGCAGATCTGGAACTTGCTCCAGTCTTCAACAGCTAGTCATCAACTCAAACACAAATCTCCATGATTTTATCTATTGTATGTGCCCTGTCCTCATACAGCCCACGTGTGTACGTGTCTTGGCCCATTATAGCCCGTGTATACCTCAGAAACTAGGGTTTCTAAAGCTCCAAGACTTTTTCCGTCAATATCTCAGACATTGCCGAAACTTTGATGCGTCCATGAGATCCTCCTCATGCTCTCTCTCTCAGAATGGATCTTCAATCATGCTTATGATATCTTCAACAAAAGGTACATTTCACAAGAGGCCCTTGCCTCTTATTTATACTCTTCATATTCTAGGTCACTTAACCCATTTCTAGGTCACTTAACCTATTTCCCATTTTTTAGGGTTAACCACTTTCCATAAATAGAAAGTTGTCCAATACTTTATCATAAAAATATTCCTTCTTGATTTTGTTACCTTACTTTATCATTTAAATAATATTTCTTGATTTTGTCACTTATCTTTATTATTTAAATAATCCACCTTGACTTTGTCACTTTACTTTATCATTTAAATAATAATTTCTTCTTTGCAAGATCTTTGACTTCTTTGACCTTTTGGGGATTCAAGCCAACATATGAGGGTCCTCCAACTTCGTAAGGCCATAACTCTCAAACCATGAGGAGTTATGTGACATTCCACATACCACCGAAAATGACATGACAAGCACTATCCATCTGGGATAGTTTCACCAACATATTCACTGATCTTCATCTCATTATTCCACACTCAAGCATGGGTCCTTCAATCATACTTCAAGGATAACTCAACTTTAAAGCATCTTCCCGTGAGGGATTTCACCATAAGGGGACCACTTTGGAGTTCATCCATGACAAGAAAATAATGAGTCATCTTTACATGAAACAAACTATGCATCATATATCAAAGAATCCATCTTCATCATGTATCAATGACCACTCATTGATCCATCTTCATCTATGCATCATATCAATGATAACTTATTGATCCATCTTCATTGATTGGTTTCCACTTGACATATATCATTCTCATCAATGGAAATACATATACATTGTTCATCGATCATCAATCAATCAAGCCTATAAATCAATCCATTGACATCAATCAATCACTTAATCACATGACATCAATCCTTTGACATCAATCAATCAAACCATTGGCATCAATGACAACATGATCCAACATATACTTCTTAAAAACATTATAAATACTATATGTATTGCAAATTACAAAGAGTAAACACTACATTTCCTTCATAATACAAATATTTTTTACCAACACTTTGTATATAAATGGTTGATTGCTCATACAGATTTTGAGGATATAAGCTTAGAAGATTACTTATGTCTTAAAATTTTAATCAAGTAAAATTCCAATTGGGTTTACCTTACCTACCCAAATGAATGGTAGTGTTTATGGAAATTTGGAAAAGTAGATCAAAATGAACTTGAATACTTATCCCACTTCACTGTGGTCTTGCACATCCAACCCTTACAAGCTGTAGATGTTTAACCATCTATTTGACTTCTCTATTGGAAAATTTATAAGTAATTAAAGGTCTTGGAAAGTTAGTTGTCATTGATGTAAAATCTATATGAACTATAGAATAATTTATTTCAACCCTATTCAACCTTATAAGAATCCTTAGAAATATGTTTAAGTGGTTAAGAGGTTGAGAAGCTCCACAGGTGTGGTCATGAAGCCCAAAGTTGTTTGAGGAAAACAAGGATGAAGAACATGAAACATGCATGAAAAACCATCATAGATGGATATTCCTCATCATGTTGTTTCCAATGTTAGGTGGTATGCCACGTGGTTCCTCATGGTTAAGGATATATTCCCTCTTCAAGATGGAATCCCCAAAGTATGGTTAAGAAGCCCCTAAATAGTTACAAGTCATTAATTAAAGGGTAAAACAATTGTAACACAAAATAATGAGTTGACCCTAAAATAAAGAAAAGGGATAAAACAATCATTAATTAAAGGGTAAAATAGTTGTAACAAGAAATAATGAGTGGACCCTAAAATTAGGAAAAAGGATAAAACAGTTACAAGTTAGCCGCAAAAGAAGGCACTTGAAAAATATAAACAAGGCAACTAGGAGTTCATTTGTTCCATCAACTCAAGTGATTTTTATCCGAGGTAACCAAGGATATATGAGGTGAATTTCATAGGGAATATGAAGTGAAAAAGGGAGAAATTCCAAGGGAATATGAAGTCTTGTGATGCTGTGTTCTAAGGTATGTTATTTAAAGGTCATCTTACCATTTTCACTATAACTTTTTTTATAGAATGAATCAGATAGAGAAAAATGGAGGATGTTGAGAAGACATAGAAAGGTAACTGTGGTAAATTTTTTAGCTTATGATTCGTTTTACTTTTGGATATACACTCTGTGTAATATAGGGTTTTTGACTAGTCCTTAAACTAGTCTCAAACAAGTGTTTCAGGTAAAAAATTCATAACTTCTTCATAGAGGATACAAACTATGTGAGAAAAATTGCGTTGGAAATAATACAATATGTAGTATATTTTGTGCAAGGTTCAAAACCAAATAGAAAATATTAAGCATGTGGCATTCTCTACAAGTTTGCTCTTCTTAATAGGCCAGAATTCAACAAGGTCTTCCATTTTCACTATAACTTATGTTCTGAGAAGGTTTAGAACATGAAATTTTGAGGAGATGGAAAAAATATCTTAGAGTATATTTGGTTAACATTTATTACTTTTATTCATTATAGGTTCATAGTTAGGCTTGTTGAAATTTAGGGTTTATGACTAATCCAAAAATAATCCCTCGAGACTAAGGTAAAGCTTGATGAAGATGTTATTCTCTTTTTGTTGAAGTTTAGGAAGACCTACATGTCCGTAATTTTGTGTATCAGGTTTGCTACATAAACATAAGTATTCTTTAGATGTGTTATTGAGGGTTATGTTTATGGTACGTGCTCTATGCATGTCTTGATGATTATTGTACATGATATGGTACAACTTTGTGATGACATGACATATTGTTAGAAGTATATCTTGGCTATGTTGTTATCTGGTTTAGTATATGTCATGGTGATGTTATCACATACTTGAGGCACATCTTATGGTACTTAGTTGAGACACATAATTGATGATATCTTATGGTATATGGTGTATGGCATGATTAAGACATATCACGAGTGATATGGTATATTCTTGAGGCACATCTCATGGTACATGGTTTATGTATGTTGGCACATGGTTTGAGGTATATCGTGGATGCATATCTTGGTGATGTTGGTATATGTTGAGACACATGGTTGATATTTGATATGGTACAAGTTTTGGTACATGGTTGATGCATCTTATGGTACAGATCTTGGTACATGGTTTTAGTACATGGTTGATGCTTTGATACATGATATATGATTGAGGTTTTTGTACATGGTTGATGCATGGTATGGTACAACCTTTGGTACATGGTTGATACATGATATGGTATAGTTGTTGGTACATGGTATGGTACAACTTTTGGTACATGGTTGATGCATGGTATGCTACAGGTTTTGGTATATGTTTTGGTACATGGTTGAGACTGTAGATTCTAACCTTCTACAATATCTACTGCAAATAGATATTCAGAAAAAGAATATAAAAGATACAATGGAAAATATAAACATTACTGAGAAATTTTTCCCCTGGAAACCCAAATCGGAAAAACTTGCATATTCTATATCCATTCATTGTGATACATTTTTTACAATAAAATATACATATAGGAGCCAGTGGCATCCAAAACCCTAACCCAATGACCTGTATTAGTCCAAAACCCTAATTCATTAACCGGAAATAGAAAACCATAGGCAAAAACCATGTGCCAAAAAACCACCTAAATATGTGACATGTTTCTCGAGGCAGAAAAACAAATTTGGGGGCGCTGCACCCCCCAAGGGGGGGCCTAGCAGCCCTTCCTCTAACCCCCCTATGCACCCAACATAGACTCTCATACATTAATACTCATGCAAAGAATATAACAAATACTCAACATTCTCCCACTTGTTGTTTTCTTTTCATACAGGGGGTTACAGGGTTACATAGTCAACAATCTAGGGCATCAATGCCCATGGATCCTCTACACCAAGAGATCTTCTCAGTGCTCACAGATTTTGTTAATGAGTCTACAACATTCTTCAAAGTGTCCACCTTCATCGATGATACTTTCTTTTCTTCAATCATGTCTCTCACAAAGTGATATTGAACATCAATATGCTTTGTCTTTGAATGATAAGTCAGGTTCTTCGCCAGAAAAATTGCACTCTGACTGTCACACTCTATCCTTACAAATTGTTGTACCAAATCAATACCTAAACACAATCTTTGTAACCATACTTCTTCCTTACTTTCATGAGTAGTTTCCATGTATTCAACTTTTGTAGTTGAAAGTGCCACTACAACATGTCTTTTGCTCATCCAACTTATTGATCCTCTAAACAGGTTAAACACATACCCACTTGTATATCTCCTACGATACAGATCTCCATCCCAGTTTTCATCCACAAATCCATGTATATCCACCACTCTATCCAATCCCGTTCTTCCTTTGTAGCACAATCCATAGTTAGCAGTGCCACACAAATACTTGAAAACCCTTTTTACTGTTGTCCAATGCTCCTTCCCTGGTTTTGACATATACCTGTTCAAAACTCCCATTGCATGTGCAATGTATGGTCTAGTACAGAGAATTTAATAAAGAAAACTGTCAACTTCCCTCGCATATGGAACATGAGATATGTCCTCCTCCTCTTCATGTGTCTTGGGAAACTAATCCACATAAAACTTTACACCAACAAGAATAGGAACCTTGACCGGTTTACATTCTTGCATATTAAACCTTTGCAATATTGTCTCGACATATTTTCTCTGATTTAACCAGAGTTTCCTATTTTTCTGATCTCTTTTAATTTCCATGCCCGAAATGAAATTTGAAGCACCGAGATCCTTCATGTCAAATTTAGAGGACAACTAAGTTTTCGCATCCTGAATAATCTCCTTGTTGTTTCCTATCAACAACATGTCATCCACCTACAAGACCAAATAAATCAAATGATCACCAATTAATTTAAAATACACACAATGATCCTCTTTGCTTCTTGTGAAGCCAAGTCCCAACATATAAGTATCAAATTTTTGATACCATATCCTTGGTGATTGTTTTAAACCATATAGGGATGCTTGCATACCAACTCCTTATTTCCCTTCACAGCATAACCTTTTGGTTGCTTCATATATATTTCTTCTCCCAGATCCCCATGCATGAATTATGTCTTCACATATATGTGTTCTACTTCAAAATCAAATGCAACAACAAAATAT
Organism: Picea engelmannii; assembly: GCA_009831015.1. NCBI lineage: Eukaryota > Viridiplantae > Streptophyta > Pinopsida > Pinales > Pinaceae > Picea > Picea engelmannii. The sequence goes on from ML778811.1 coordinate 220,218, forward strand.
AATAGAAATATTTTAGAGGTTAACTTGGCAACATGAGAAAAAATCTCACCAAAATCAATTCCCTCAACCTAGGAATAACCCTTTGCTACTAACCGAGCTTTGTATTTCTCCACTTTTCCTTCCGCATTCATATTCTTTTTAAATACCCATTTGTTTCCAATGGGTTTTCTTCCAGTGGGAAACTCCACTAGATCCCAAACCTCATTCTTATCCAAATATGTCATTTCTTCATCCATGGCCCTTTTCCAGAGATTTCCATCCTCTGAATCTACTGCCTCCCTGAAAGTTCTAGGATCATCATCAGTAATAGACAAAGAAAAATTTGAATGAAAATCAGATGGAGTATACCTTTCCGGTATCCTTCTTTCTCGAACCGTTATCCTCAATACTGGAGTATGAGGATCTTCTTCTTCTAATTCTTGTTCTTCTGTAGAGTCTGATTCATCATCCTTTAAATAAAACTTTATTTTCTCTGGTTCTTCCTTACTTGGTAGGACTTCCTGTTCAACAACATCCTTCATTTCTCTAAATACCGCATCTCGTCTATACACTACCTTCTTAGTTTCTGGGTTCCAAAGCTTATAACCTTTGAGACCATATTTATATCCAATAAAGATACACTTTTCAACCTTCTTATCCAGCTTACTCTTGTTTTCCTTTGGAACATGAACATATGCATCGCAGCCAAATACCTTGAGATGTGTGAGAGAAGGTTCCTTACTAGTACATACCTCTTGTGGAGTCTTGTCATCCAATGCTGATGAGGGTGATTTGTTGACTAGGTAACATGCAGTACCCACTGCCTCTGCCTATAATTCTTGCCCTAACCCGGCACCACTGAGCATGCACCTTGCTTTTTCCATAAATGTCCTGTTCATCCTTTCTGCAAATCCAGTCTACTGAGGTGTATATGGAGTAGTCTCCTTCCTTTCTATACCACACTTCTTACAGAATTCTTCAAATTCATTTCCACAGAACTCTCTGCCATTATCTGTCCTCAACACCTTAATTATTTTCTCTGTTTGATTCTCAAAAAGACCCTTAAACTCTTTAAACCTGTCAAAGACTTCAGATTTCTTCTTGAGGAAATATATCCAAGTATTCCTCAAGAAGTCATCTATAAATGAGACATAGTACATAGATTTTCCCAAAGATGGGACCGACATAGGTCCAAAAACATCACTGTGAACTAGATGTAAAATTCCTTCTGCCTTTGTTGCACTAGAGGGGAATCTTACCCGATTCTGCTTCCTATATAGATAATGTTCACAGAAATCCAAATCCAGAGAGAATTTAGACATACCTTCAACAATACCTTTACCATGTAGTAGCCAAAGACCCTTCTCTCCGATATGTCCCAGTCTTTGATGCCACAACATAACCTTTTCTCCAGAGACTGTAGGAGTTCTTTCTTCTTCAACTCAAATATTAAGAACAATGGAAATATTACACCCATCACTAATAGTGATTCCTTGCATATTATACAGAGTTCCAAACCAAACTCCCTTCAGCAACACCATTGCTCCTCAAACCATCCTGCAGGTTTCCTTTTCAAATATATTTTTACCCCTGCATCGTCCATTTTTCTTATAGAAATCAAATTTCTGGCCAAACCTGGGATGTGCAGAACACTAGGAAGTTTTATAATCCTACGATCTATGATCCTCAACTTGAATTTTCCTCATCCTATGAATTTGGTTGTCGAATCATTACCTAAAAAAACATTACCTCCATCATACCTTTCATATTCGCAGAACCACTACCTGTGGGGAGTCATATGAAAGGATACCCCAGAGTCAACAAACCATGCCTCATGATCTGCATGTGTGCTTGAAGAAGCCAAGTACACATCCCCTCCTTCTTCCTTGGAGGTTTTTTCTTCTGTAGAATGAGATTCTTCAGATCCCTTCTTTTTCTCAACCTTGGATCTACACTGCTTCTTGTAGTTCCCTTCTTTTCCACATCTCCAACATACCCTTACAAAATTTTCGGGAGATTTAGATCTACCCTTAGACTTAGATCTCCCACTTGAGAAATTAGATCTATTCCTTTCCCGAGAACGTCCTCTTGCAAATAATGCTTCTGTGCTCTGTCCTTCCATATTCTTCCGTCTCATCTCCTCCAACAACAAGGATGAGAACACTTCTTCAAACTTCAAGGCAATTATATTACTACCTATGGCCACAACCAGACCATCCTAGGAGTATGGTAAAGAACACAATAAAATAATACACTTATCTTCATCTGAATTTTTAATATCAATAGATACTAACTGACTTACCAGAGTATTGAAGGTGTTCAAATGATCTTCCACCGAGTCTCCATGTCGCATCGTCAAGTTATACAACTTCTTTCTCAGGAATAGTTTACTTACTAGGGACTTAGAATGATACAACTTCCCCAACTTTTCCCATAAATCCTTGGCTGTAGCTTCCTTTGACACATTCAACAATACTGAATCGGAGAGACATAGTCGGATTGTGCTCTTTGCCTTTCGATCCAACTTTTTCTAGTCATTTGCTGAAGTTCCTGTAGGTGCAGTACTTGTATCTACCATGATCCAATGATCTCTATCCACCAAAATATATTCCATGTTGATCTTCCACAACTCAAAACTTTTCCCATTAAACTTCTCGATCTCTAGATTTGAATTACTTTCCATTTCTTTTCACCTGAAAAATCAATACCACAGATCTCCTACTATAACAAAGCTTATCATAGTCCCGAGCCAAACCCTTGACCACAAAATCATCCCCTTGAAGCTAATAAAGCTCTGATACCAAATGTATATTCTAACCTTGTACAATATCTACTACAAAACAATATTCAAAAAAAGAACAGAAAATATACAATGGCAAATACAAACATTACACAGAGGTTTTTCCCCTGGAAACCCAAACCGGGAAAACTAGCATATTTTATATTCATTCATTGTGATACATTGTTTACAATAAAATATACATATAGGAGCCAACGACATCCAAAAACCTAACCCAATGATGTGGATTAGTCAAAAACCCTAATTCCTTAACTAGAAATAGAAAACTATCGGCAAAAACCATGTGCCGAAAAACCACCTAAATACGTGACACGTTTCTCGAGGTTTTTTTTTTCGAGGGAGCTGCCCTCAAACCCCCGTGAAGGGGGCTTCACCCCAGTGCACGCCTGATGCATACGCTCAGGTACTACTACTCATGCAAATAATATAACACATACCCAACAAAGACACACCATTTGATAATGGTATATCGGTGACAGTATCAATGGTAGTGACAAGTTTATTCTACACTTATATTTCAGGGCATTAGGGAGGGGCAAGGAAAGGAGGTTGTAGCCTCCTTATGGATGGATCTAGAGAACTAGGGGAATTGGATATTCCTTAAGGTTGGAGCATGTAAATCAAGGGGTCATAGTGTCCTTTTGGCTGGAGCCGGATAATACAGGGAGTTGGAGATTCCTTCAGGTTGGAACCTGTAAACTGGGGGGTTGGAGCCTCCTTCTAGTTGTAGCTAGTAAACCAAGGAGTGTAGCTTCCTTCAGGTTGGAGCCTATAAATAGGGGGTTGGAGCATCCTTCCATTTGGTGCTAGATAATTGGGAAGTTGGTTCTTCTTATGAATGTATTCTTTGATATATATAATAAATAATTTTGTGGTTTTCTCCCATTTGGGTTTCCACATAAATTCTAGTGTATTTTGTATTTGATGTGATGTTGTTTAATGGCACTGCTTATGGTTATATTCTCATGATGTATTCAATGCAATCATAAATGAAATACTATTGATTAAGTTGAAGTTTATATATTGTGATTGAAAGTAGTAAAAAGTGCTCATATTGATTCACCCCCCCCTCTCAGTATTCCAACAATTGGAATAAGATCAGGTCCTTTAGGAATAATCTAACCACTAGAAATAAGATCACGAAGTACGCTAATATTGGGGTACCACAATTTAACGGAAAAAGCTATTCTTTCTGGAGCACAAAAATGAAAACATTTTTATAGGAACAAGGATTTCATATTTGGAAATTAGTTGTTACAAGATACACTGCTTTAAAGAAACCAAAGACTGTAGCTCAGAAGGAATTAAATAAAAATAACAAGTTAGCAATGAATTTCATCTTGGAAGGATTACTTGATCTAGTAATAGACAAAGTGGGAAAATGTTCATCAACCAAAGAATTTTTGGATAAGCTACATAATATCTACTTTAAGGAATCTCATCTGATTGCAGAGATAGAGCAGACAAAGAATACTAAAGAATACGTAGGAATAGAACAAGAAGAAATATGCTCATCATGTCAGACTGATTCAGAAGAAGAATATTTTGAAGAAGTCATAGTAGATATTGAAGCATAATTAATTAGTTCTTTAGATGAACTGAAAAAAGAAAGGAAGAAAAACAAGTCTCTTGATGAAAAATTAGTCAAGCAAGAGAAGGATTCTCAATAAAGTTTTGAATAATCCCAACAGGTCATCGTGAATCTAAAATATCAACTAGAAGAATCTAAAGTGATTGAAGAAAATCTCAAGAGTCATTTGGAAGAAAAGCAGTGTTTGGAAGATGAAATGATAGCACACAGAAGGAAACATAGAAGAGAGAAAAGATTTTTACAAGCCATCTCAAGAAAATATCCAACGACTTAAATAAGCTTGGAGAAGAATTCAGTCAACAATGAAGAAGACTTGAAGAAGAAACCATCACCTTGAAGACCTAACTTTAAGAAGCAAAGAGAATTGAAGAAGTCATGAAGATCCATATGATGAAGAAAGAATAAGAGTGTGAGAATATTGAAGAAGAATTCAATGAAGAAGGGTGAAGAGAAATATTATAGATTCATAGTAAGGGGAAATGAAGAGAAGGATACGAGTTATGCAGAAGTCATGAAGCTCAACAAGAATGTTGAAGAGAAAGGAACTTCCACACCATCAGTGAAGAAGGCTGAATAGAAATATTATATATTTATATTAAGGGGAAATGAAGAGAAGGATAAGAGTTATGTGGAAGTCATCAAAGGCTCAATAAAGAAGGAAGAATGCAATCCCTCGAAGGAGAACATTCCAGAAATGAAGAAGACTAAAGAAGAGGATTGTAGAAGAGACAAATATCAAACAAGACCATCCACCTTCAAATATCAAAGAAGCTTCAATCATTGTGAAGGAAACAACAAAAGAGAAGATCATGATCAACCAAGGCATGAATTTATAAGAACTATGTCACAAAGAAGATCATTCACTCCCAGGTATCAAATTTTCTTTTATGGTTATTATTTTATTTGTACTAAGTTTGGACATAAATTTGTGGATTGCAGAGCATATGGAAGAAATGTTCAAGCAAGAGATGCTTATGTGGCCCAACACAATATTGAATGTTACAAATGCCACAACTATGGACACATAGCTCATGATTGTAAAAGCTTGATAGAGCCTCCTATGACAGAGAACACTGATATCAGGTATAAGAAGGTTTGGAGAAGAAGAGAAATACACTAAGAGTAGATAAATGAATAACATGTTCCAGAGATCGTACTCTCAGGATTTGCAGCAGTGCGAGATCATGATGAATCTACAGGAAAAGAGAAAGATGTCATAATCCAGGAAGATAATGAAGAGGAATATTTCAAAATTTAGATGATAGAAGAGGAATATTACTCCGCATTATGGCGAATTCCTCCACTTCTCTGAACCATCCGGCTCGAGGAATCCCAGTAAATATGAATATTGAAGAGGGGGATTCTAAGAAACAACTATATAGATTAGAGAACTATCCTCTGAGTAGTATGAAGTGCTTTCATATTTTGGGAAGGCAGTTTAAGAGTGGTTTAATGACAAAAGTGTAGAATGTCTTGTAACAATTTTATTGTTTGAGGAGAAACTTTTGGAACACATACGCACGTAGGTATCAACTAACAGTTACACAGGAAGACGTTCATGATTGTATAGGGGTTTCCACACATATATTTAGGTAAGGATATATTGAATCAGTACAAATTGTTCCAAACATGTAAGGTTTTCATATTGAGAAGACAATTTGAGAAGAATGAACATGATGTGCTCAATTACAACAGATGGATCAACATTATGTACATTTGATTAACATATTCATGGAAAATTTTATGACATATGAACAAAGATGAATTCATCAGACACTTGGTAGGTATAAAATACATGATTCAAAGAAGATGCATAATAGTGGATGAAAGCATCAGTTAGTCATAGTAAGGCAAGCAGTGAAAGAAACACCAGAATAGGGGAAGAGAAACCATCTGCAGAAGCCATACCGTCAAAAGAAAATTGTTGAAAAGTATGGTCATTGATGTCTAAGCAGTTAACATGACAAGCTATGAAGATATGAATTGAAATAACTTTGAATGATTTTTCTATATGTTAGTGAATTACAAGAGGAAGCGCTGGAAGAGAGGAAAGAAAGAAGGTACAAGAAGCCCCACATTAATCTACATAGAATCTTGCAAATAATACAGGGGGAGAGAAATCATCAGATGAAGTTACCCTTATGCCAAAAGGGAAGAGAAAGAACAAAAGAAAAAGTGAAAATATCATAAGCATGAAGATAGGGGGAGCGCATGAAGACAAAGAGATATTTTTTAGAGAAGGTATACTGACGGGGGGAGCTGTACCCTTTTATCAAAGGGGGAGAAAGAGAAAGAATAGAAGCATGTAGATAGGGGGAGTATCACCAAGGGGAGACATCCTTTTCCATTGATGTCAAAGGGGGAGAGAGAAACACGAATAGAGAAAAATCGGGACCATCGGTCACAAGTGGAGTATGAATGTTGCGATATGAGTGTTTCCATCAATTCCAAAGGGGGATATTGTTGGAAATTTAGTTGTCATTGATGTCAACTCTAGATGAACTCTAGAAGCATTGATGTCAACCCTAGTTAACACTATAAGATGCTGATTTTTTTATATGACATGATATGATATATTTTATTATTACAATGATGAATGTGCCAAATATATAGAGAACCTAAAGGCACATATGGTGACCATCCATGAAAGGTTGTGTCCCTTGGAAAATTAATAACTATTTATTATTATTATTATTTATTATATATGTTTATACATTATATTGTAAATATATTATTTATATATTATATTAATAATATTATTAATAATTAATAATTGTATTATTAAATATTAATCTGGGAGAATGTCTACCCGATGTTCCCCAAAAATCAACACTCCCTCTGAGTGAGGGAGACATTTTCTATCACACCAAGATTGTCTATGAAGTATACAAACTTCTCCCTAGACTCATGACACATGTCTGTCAGTCCTAGGAGATTTCTCTCTCCCACCTGAACCTGAGGGGGAACTCCCTCTATGACTCTCCCTTTGATCCAAATGACTCTCTCTGAGATCAGGCTCACTCTAGGTCCGCATGTGATAACCTCTATCATCTTGAGTCTTTATCACTCATAATCAAAACAACATGACTAAGGAGAAACAATACAACTAGGCCATTCACCACTAGCAAATCCCTGTGAGTGAATGTATTATTCTCCCCTGGTCAAATCAACATGACCAATTGTTGACGGGCGAAATTGACCGTCCGTCAACTGGGAGAGTGGAACCGGTCCAGGGTTGTCTAATAACCCAAGCCGTTTGGAATGGACCACCCTGACGAGTTTAACGGCTCCGTTGGCCGCCCTAAGGTCTCGTATGGAAACCAAAGAGAAATGATTTGAGCTAAGAAATCTAAAAGGAAACTAGAAACTAATAAAGCAAAGACAAAGAACTAAACTAATAAAGGAAACTAGAAACTAATAAAACAAACTAAACTAAATACACTAATCTAACTATAAATTACTATAAACAGGAAAGAAAGCTAACTGAAATTAGAAAATCTAATATACATTACTGAAATAAAACAATATAATCTAAATCTAACTAAGCTAATATTTATATTGAACTACTTAACATAAACAGTAAATATCTAACTAATTGACCTGGAAACGCTCCAAGTCTGTCCTGTGCAAGATGACTTCTTAAGCTGGTTGGAGGAAGAAATTCACACCATTTGGTCCCTAAGCCTCTCGAAAATGATCAGCTATGCTTCTTCTTGAAGTATGTTACAGGACAAACAAGACATAAAAGAAATCATAACAGTTTCATGATGATAAATCTCCTGCAATAAGGGAAACCTATTATGCAGAAAACTTATATAACAATTCAGCCTACGAAGAAGACAAAGCTATCATTCATAAAACAAATCAACAACTGTTATGTTCTTTATCTCTTAGGAAGGAACAAGATATGTATAACAGTAAGAAATTATATCATATGCATGTGATTTAG
>ML778811.1:243144-362475 GCA_009831015.1 Picea engelmannii
TTGTGAAAATCAAATCGAGACCAAATTGCAATTGTCCAAAAATGAAACAAATTCCTAGAAGCACAATGCGACGATGATTTTTCATTACCGAGACAAGGGGTGTAGGCAGCGTTTTTTAAGGGCAATTAAAAAAATTATTGGCTGCCAACACCAATATAGGAGAATGTCTGCTGGATGCTTCTAACTTCAACACTCCTTATCAATGAGGGATACATTCTACATTAAGCCAAGATTCTTGATTTTGAACTCAGAGGCCAACTCCCTCTTACACTTGTCAATGAGCCTTTGTTGATGTAATCATCTCTGGCATGCACCCAGTTTATGTATACTTGTCCTCAGATGCACTTCTAGTTAATATAGATTGCTCCAACTTGGAGAAGGCATGTGATAACACCTTGAGTCTCTAAGACTATGCTTGGGCCATTCATCACTATCCAAGTCAGCTTGGCTAATACTGAGTGAATCTATCATCCTACTTAGCCAAGTTAGCATGGCCACTCTGGGAGGATGCCTACCCAATTCTAATTGATGGAGAACATCAACGGCTTGGGCCATTCACCACTATCCAAATCATCATGGATAATCTTGTGACTAAATGTATCATTCTCCTCAGTCAAATCAACATGATCACTTTGGGAGAATGTCTGCGCGATGAAGGCACCTAAAGAAACATCAACATCTCGAGTATTTTCCACACCTTGTTAAATCAACATGACTAAGGAGAAATACTATGCGTGGGCTATTCGCCACTAGCCAAATTAACATGGCCCCGTGACTGAATTCATTCTCCCTTGGTCAAATCAGTATGGCCAATCTGGGAGAATGTCTTCTCAATGCCATATATCACACAAATTGATGTTGTCATGTACCAATGTCGGGGTTGGTCATCCCAACAATATGTATAAACCTCCCTCTTGAACACCAATCACTGTTGTAGAGTCTATAATCGAGCCCTTAGGCCATACAAGAACATGTCCATTCACGAATGAAACTCTATAGCCTTTATCCTCCAATGTTGAGGTAGAAAGTAGGTTCTTCTTTAGCCTTGGTACATACAACACATATTGTATATGAAGAGTATCTCTAGACTCTAGTTGGAATGAAGCTGCCCCAACTCCTCTCACTGCATGCTTGGCATTATCACCAAGTTCTACTCACAATGATGACTCCCTCTTTCCTTTTCCCTTGAAGTCTCCTAGTCCAAAATGGATACTGCCACACCAACCATGCTTTTGTTCCCTATGTCTTGAAGAATATCCACTCTTTTCACATCAATATGCACACAATAAAAAATTAATTACCATGTTAGAAATCTTCACACAAAACACAATCTATCTTTCTCATTTTCTCAGGCCCTCCCATGAGGGAGTCAAGCCCAGTCCCACTCTGATACCATGTTGATTTTTTATATGAGATGATATGGTATATTATATTATTGCAATGATTAATGTGCCAAATATATAGAGAACCTAAAGGCACATATGGTGACGATCCATGAAAGAATGCATCCCTTGGACAATTAATAACTATTTATTATTATTATTATTTATTATATATAATTATACATTATATTATAAATATATTATTGATATATTATATTAATAATATTAATAATAATTAATAATTATATTACTAATTATTAATCTGGGAGAATGTCTATCCGATGCTGCCCAAACATCAACACAAGAATCCCTAGAAAGATAGATAAGTGGTTATGTGGATGAGAAGCCCTAGAGGTGTGGTCATGAAGCCCAAATTTGTTTGAGGAAAATGAAGATGAAGGATATGACACATCCATGATAGATGGATAGTCCTCGTCATGTTGTTTCCAACGATAGGTGGTACGCCACATGGTTCTTGATGATTAAGGAGATATGCCCTCTTGAAGATGGAAGCCCCGAAGTATGGTTAAGAATCCCCTAAACAATTATAAGTCATTAATTAAAGGGTAAAATAGTCGTAACAATAATTAATGAGTTGACCCTAAAATCAGGAAAAAGGGTAAAGCAATCATAAATTAAAGGGTAAAACAGTTGTAACAAGAAATAATGAATTGACCCTAAAAGTAGGAAAAAGGGTAAAACAATTACAGGTTAGCCCCAAAATAAGGCACTTGAAAAGTATAAATAAGGAACCTAGGATTTCATTTGTTACATCAAACCAATTGATTTTTATTTGAGGTAACCAAGGATATCTGAGGTGAATTTTAGAGGGAAGATGAAGTGAAGAATGGATAAATTCCAAGGGAGGATGAAGTCATGTGATTATGTGTTCTAAGGTATACTATTTAAAGGCCATGTTACCATTTTATCTATAATTTTTTTCTAGAATGAATAAGATAGTGAAAATTGGAGTTTGTTGAGAAGACATAGCAAGGTACCTATGGTAAAAATTTCAACTTCTGAGTTTTTTTACTTTTGGAGATACACTCTGTGGAAGGTAAGGTTTTTGAGTAGTCCCGAAACTAGTCTCAAACAGGGGTTCCGGGTAAAACAGACATAACTTCTTCATAAAGGATCCAAATTCCATGAGACTAATTGCATTGGAAAGAGTACAATCTGTAGTATGTTGTATGTGAGTTTCAGAACCATATAACAAATATTAAGTGCATGGCATGTTATACAAGTTAACTCTATAGAATAATCCAACATTCAACAAGGTCTGTCATTTTCTCTATAACTTATGTTCTGAGAAGGTTCAGACCCCGAAATTTTCAAGAGATAGAAAAAATATCTCAGAGTATCTCTAGTTAAAATTCCAGACCTTTTTTTGTTACAGGTACAGAGTTAGGATTGTTTAAAGTTGTGGTTTTTTACTAATCCAAAACTTGTTCCGTGAGATTGAGGTAAAGCTTGATGAAGATGCTATTCTCTTGTTGTTGAAGTTGAGGAAGAGATACATGTCTGTAATTTTGTGTATCGGGTATGCTACATGAGCAGAGGTATGATTTACATGTGTTATTGAGGGTTTTTTTTATGATACATGCTTGACGATGATGGTACATGATATGGTACACCTTTGTGATGATATGATACATTAATAGAAGTATATCTTAGATATAGCGGTATTTCGTTTGGTATATTTCATGGTGATGTTATCACATGCTTGAGGCACATCTTATGGTACTTGGTTGAGACACATCATTGATGATATCTTATGGTATATGGTGTATGGAATGATTGACACATATCATGAGTAATATGGTATATGCTTGAGGCACATCTCATGGTATATGGTTTATGGATGTTGGCACATGCTTGAGGCACATGGTTTGAGATATATCTTGGATGCATATATTGGTGATGTTGCTTCAGGTTGAGACACAACCTTGATACATGATATGGTACAGGTTTTGGTACATGGTTGATGCATGCTATGGTACAGATATTGGTACATGGTTGATGCATGGTATGGTACAGGTTCTGGTACATGGTTGATGCATGATATGGTACAAGTGTCGATACATGTTATGGTACAGGTTTTGATACATGGTTGATGCATGGTATGGTATAGGTTTTGGTACATGTTTTGGTACATGGTTGAGACACACAGGTTGATGATGGTATATTGGTTATAGTGGCAATGAAAATATCAGTGGTAGTGATAGATTGAGTCTACACTTTCATTTCAGGGTGGCAATATGGGGAAAGGAAAGGGGGTTGTATCCTCCTTCCAGTTGGAGTCGGAGAACTCAGGGAGTTGGATATTCCTTCAGGTTGGATCCAGAGAACTCAGGGAGTTGGAGATTCGTTCAGGTTGGATCCTATAAATTAGGGAGTCATAGAATACTTTTGGTTGGAGTCAGATAATACAGGGATTTGGATCTTCCTTCAGGTTGGATCCTGTAAACTAGGGGGTTGGAGCCTCCTTCCAAGTGTAGCTAGTAAATCAGGGAGTTGTAGCTTTAGGTTGGAGCCTGTAAATAGGAGGTTGGAACCTCCTTCCAGTTGGTGCTGGAGAATTGGGAAGTTGGTGCTTCCTATGAATGTATTCTTTGATATNACCCCCCACTCTTAGTATTCCAACAAAAGGTGATTATTGTCTATCATTTGTTTTTCTAATCTAGGATACTTGATATTTGGTTTCAACTGAATTTGGTAACTATACCTATAAATGTCTAAAACTACCTAACATTTTCTTTTCAAGTCATTGTCTAAAAATACCTTAAATTGAAATCTTATCATTGTTATTGTTTTCTCGTGGTTACTATTGCTTGCTTTGACCCTGCCCATAGTCTTCTCTTATGCATTCTTTTATTAATTTTGTTTGTTATGCATGCTCTCAAATTCATAGTATTTCTCTTAAACATACTCACGTCGATATCATGGTATTATACATGTCTTGGTTAATGCCCTTGGATAATGTTAATTTTTGTAATCTAGAATGTTCTTGCATTGTGTATTGTGATGAATCTTATTTGTGCAAATGTTTTTCTACGTGTAATTATAATTTTTTGAAATCACTTTAGTGAACTTACATGGAAAGAAAAGGAAGGTTTGCTTAGTTGGATCTACGTATTCAAGCATGACATAAATTTGAATATATTTATTTAGAAAACATGTATGTAAATGATTAGCACAATGTAATGTAATTTCTTGGTATGTAATATGATTTCATGGACATTTAAAAAAAAAACCTAAAAATTATGTCTAAAAATGTTGAATTTTTTTTCCTAAAACTATTTATTAATGCCTAAACTTATCTATCTCAAATCTATCTAAAAATGCCTAAACTTCTCTATCTCAAATTTGTCTAAAAATGATTAAAATTTTTCATTTCCCTTTTCAATGGTTACTATTGTCCTATTTCTTTAAGTTTCTTATTTTATTGATAGCCACAACCTTAAGTGGTGCCATTTTTGCATAGTTGGTTGAGTAGGACACTGTTGACTAGTTATAAGATGTTTTATTAATTCCTAGTCAATTAATTAACAGATGAGAATCAATTCCTAAGCCATATATTAGAAGCATACAACAAAGCGCTTTAAATAACCCACGTTGTGTTATTTAATGAGTACCATATATGTAACTCACTTACATAGATTTACATTTGTTGTTATTTGATTAATCAATTTAACATTTCTTCCCTCAATTGATAGCATTCACATCATATCCAAGACATGCTTTAATCAATATCGACTTAGGAATAACCAAAACAACAATACCCTATCCACACCTCCTATGCTCACCATCATACTAACTCAAAATTCAAGACCTAATACTTGTATGTTTCTCAAACTGTGAGAAATCTTAACAATGGTAACCACTAAGGAAAAAGAGGACGCCACACCATCAACATCATATTTATTACAATAAACAAGGCTACAAACAATATTATCAGATGCATCATCATGATCATCAGTAAAAGAAGTACTCTGAGTGATCTTCTAAATTACTCCATCAATCCTCTCAACAATATTCAAATCATACTTCTTCACAATAGTTTGCAACTTTTGACTTCAAGTTCAAGAACCTATTTGTAATCATGCAGTGCCTAAATAGTGTTATATTTCTTATCCATGTGCAACAACAAAATATTATACTTTTTTCTCAAATCCCAGTATGACTAAAAAAACAAACATTATTTCCCTCGAGGGAAATAACTTCCTCATGAAGCTCATTGATAGAGCCATGTATGTAGGTATCCTCATTTCCGAACTAGGTATTGTTGGATTTCTTCGAGACATTAATTTTCTCTTTCAATCCTACATTCTCTATCTACAATTGAGCAAAAATACTCTACAAGGAAACAATTTATGCACGTAAGCAATCATGGAATCCCTACTATTAGTGTTTTTTTGTCACAAGGGTGAAAACAAAAAACCTTACTCGATGCTTGTGAATCAAGCAACATAATAAATGGAAATGAGACTAGTGTTAAAACCCCTAGCAATGTTGATGCAAATAAACCCTAACTCATGTGAAAATAATATCAAACTATGCAAAAGAAACACCATTTAACATGAATAAGGAAATAAAATAATGAACATTGCATTAATCCAATGAAAGGGAAAAGTACAAATAACACCTTGTAGATTGGCTTGATGAAGACAAATGGGATCCAAAGTCCCTCCTTGGGATGGGTCCTTTAATTCTTTGGTGTGCTCCAACTCCAATCTTGGGTAGAAGAGAAGGTAAGAAACTAGAATAATGAGGCAAGAGAATAGGGCTCTCAAAACTTTGGTGGTATTCCAACAACATAACCTTACTTGGATGGAATTATGTGAATGGGTGATATTAATAGCTTTATTTATAGGTGTATGGTGGATAACCCTCTTCACATAGTCTTCCATGTAGTGGTTAAATATTACTATACCAATTCTTAATAATAGTAATTAGTATTTGATGAGGTCCACACATGATCAATGTGATGTTTATAAGTCATGTGCACATTGATCAGGTAGGGAAACAATTAAGAAATTGTGTTTTTTGAGGCAACACACTTTCTTGGATCTTTTATACATTAAGTGTGCACACCTTTTGGGCCATTAACTACCTTAGAAAATTTTGGTCAAACTCAAGGGTAGAATTCCCTAATGCCTACAATATTGAGGTCATGTGGTGATTGAATGGAGTAGAGGATGAGGTTTATGCATGAAAAAGTGATATATTAGGGTTACATTACCCAAAATAACATGAGTGGGAAAGTTTAGGGTGATAATAGATTCCCCCCTGATCAATGAGGTTAGGAGACTATTGTATGACCAAAATACAACACAACTTCATTACCCAAGCAAAGGAAAGGGACAAGGAGGGACTAAAGTTTCCAAAGAAAGAGGACTTCCCATGGAAGGGTAAATGATAACCACCTACCCACAACAAACCAAAGGGGTGAGACATATATATATTTCAATAGGGAGAGGTGGGAATACCCATGCTTGTCAAGATATCTCCAAATAATGATACAATGAATGAATTATGGAAAAGAATGGGCTAAGACAATGATACAAAATGGTATCAAAATAATACATAATGGGATAATGGTGAAGTGGTGCCATATCATATTACAACAACATCAACATTCATACATACAATCCTAGGAACAAGACCATTGCTAAACATAGAAACACTATAAATATTGCAACTAGTCTGAATACACAGGAATAGATGTCCCCTTGGGGGGGGGGGTGTGTTATAACCCTAAATTGCACCATACCTTATTACCTAGCACCCGACCATCTCAGATCCCTTCTTTTCCAAAGAAATGCTGAAAAACTCTTTAAAAATCCTCTTTTATAAGGGCCCACACGCCCTACTCCATTACTGCATGCGTGTACACGCTAGCTGACCTAAAACAACCCGCGTGGACCAACAAAAACACGAAAAAAGGAAAGTTGCCAATGAAACACACAGCTCTAGGTGAGTTAACTGAAACTTCCTGCAATGCATGGCCGAGGGTTCGTCCAAATACCTAGCTTATTCTATCCTATAAAAGAAGGGCTAGGGGTCCCATTTGGAAAAGGAAAAATATAGCAAAGAAACTCTGCCCATTTGCATATTCCCATTGTCCCAACCCTTTATCCATCCTTATGCCAGTAGAGAGACAAAGCAAAGAAGTTGGAGGATAGTTGAAGAGGAGCCCAGGATCAGGTTCGTGGAGCGGTGGCCGGTCTCGACTTTTTGTAAGTTGACTCATTCAAAGTAATAAAGAAAATGCTTTCCCTGTCCCAATTCATGAGTTATTCATAATTTGTTAAATGCATGTTTTGAATCTCTAATCTGTTAGTCTATAGGTAAGATGCATGTGTAGTCATTTATTGTCTTGTATGCAGGTCAACATTGGAAAGGAGAATTGCAAACAAGTGATCAAGTGCGACAAGGGATCGACATCAAATGCCGGGAACGAGGTAGGTTGATCTAGCCATGTTTTACTGAAAAGAAATAGGATTTAAGTTTGGGGATGAAGGTAGAAAGTAGATTTTCTCTTGGTCATATCTGCATGCAAAGCATAACCCTATTTTCTAGTCTGTAAGGAGGTTTCCCTCACAATAGAATTGGCGACCATACTGGGGAAGTCTCTAGGGTTCTTGGAATTTTATTTTTTGGGTAGTTTTTAGAAAAAGACTGGTTTTTCTTGCTGGTTTTTTTTTAGTTTCTGTAAAGTCTGAGCTAGCAGAGAGTCTGGTTTTCCATACCAGCTTTCTCTGATTTGCTTGATTGTGTTTTTTCGGGACCCACATAGGTACACGCGGCCTGCATAAGGTATGCATGTGTGTACCCCCGCCCTACTCTCTTACAGCTCGCGTGTGAACGCTAGCTGAAGAGGTAGCAGTAGCGTGTAGAGCCTAGAGAATTTTTGAGGCAGTCATCCTCTTCCCTGTCAGAATCAGACATTCTCAGGGATTTTCTGGAATTCTGTTCGAGTCTTGGTTGTTTGTAGTCTTATCTCAGATTGTTTTTCTTTATGATTTTTCCTTACATTATTTACTTTTTCTATTAAAAAGAGTGTCCAAGCCTTCAAGGGATTCTGGTTATCAATATCAGTGGTCTCTTCCTGGTTTTGGGTTGTCTGTTTTCATTTTTTCTCAGAGTTTAGAGATACATGCGGCGTATACAAGGTCAGACCGCATGTACACACCCTTTGTCTCTATACAACTCAAATTCACACGCTTGTTGTTAGATTAACAGTAGCGTGCTTGTGCAGGATATTTTTTGTTGAGGGTAAGGCAGTCAACCTTTCCTTGGATGAGAATTATACCTCTCAGGTGTTTGAATCTTTGTTTTAGCAGTCAATAGCTTAGGATTAATCTTACCCTTAGCTTGCTTTTTCTCATTTAAAAGTGGTCATAAAAAAGAATTATTAAGGGTTTTTAGACAAGCGTGAGAGTCATTTTTTAAAATTGATAGTGTGTGATTTTTGACCTGATTCTTTGCGATCTGCGATTAGGCCATAATTTTTTTTCTTGGTTTTTTCTTGTTGGTATTTTTCCTTTTTTCTTTATCAAGCATTTAAATAAAAAATAAAAAATATCTTTTCATTTTCTTGTTTGGTTGGAGAGTGTGTTTCTGCATTATTAGCCAGGGAAAAGTCATTTATTATAAGTTTTTGCAGTTTACTTAGATCATAAGTAGCTTGTAGTCAAGTGAAATTTCTTTTGAGTTTGTTGTCCAAAATCTTATAAAATTAAATATATATATATATATATATATATATATATATATATATATATATATATATATATATATATATATATATATATATATATATATATATATATTGAAAAGTTGTTGAAATTTTTCATTAAGTAAAAGTTTTTGTTTCCATCTTTTTTATTCATTTTTTTCTTTCGTCTTTTACACATCATCAGTTTCACTTTCATATCCCTTGACATAAGACAAATCCATAAAATAAACTCTAAATCTAAAACTCACTAGACTTTTATGTTTGTAGGGTTCACCAACTAGTTCAGGATTAGGGCCTTGGATTAGGTTGGAGAGGAAACTCTTCAAGGCCTTTTAAAATCAAACATTGGAGTCTGATTTAGGGAGTGTCTAAGTCCAGTATCGTGAAAGTTATCTGGGACCCCCTTCTAACACAGGGGATAAAAATGAGGTCGCGTGCGGAAAGGTAGCGGAGATAACTCCTCCAAAGCTGGACCAATCGTAGTGGAGAACACATATAGAGGGCTTGTTTTGGGATTTCGTTGATTGCATTTGCCATGGGGCTTCGTGGGTCTAGAATCTGTTCGAGGTCCTCAGTTGTCTTCCAGACCACTTTCTTTCGATACCCTTGGTAGGTTTCAGGCTCGATACCCTGCTCATTGTGGTCTACCCGACTTTCGACTGTACCCACCTGGTGACTGTTCGCACATTGGAAACCTAGTTGCCTATCTTTTTTAAGGACATACACAGGTGACTGCGGGGGTATACCATGGTACCTAGGACATACATCAGGCCACGCTTTGCAGAGTATACTCGGAGGGTGCTTCTATGTTCGAGTTTCACTTGCACCGGTAAGTTGCTCTAGTGTTGGTTGTTGTAATTGTTCTTCCAATTAATTTAGTGTTTGCATGTCTTATCTTCTAGGTACTTTTTTAGTCTATGTTACTTTTGAACGTTTAGACTACCTTAGTGTGCCTTTGATCTTCTCACACAGTGGAGGATCACAAGCTCCACCAGTCATGAAGGCTTCTTGGCCTGCCACCGGTTACACTAGAGCCACCCCCGCCACCATTAAGGCAAAAGCTAAACCAACAAAGGTCTTTTGAAGTGACCAGGTTACAATCCATTGTGCCCGACCAAAACCCGGAGGAATCAATCGACCATTTTAGACCTTTAAGCAACTGCTCTTGGCCCATTTGAAACCCCAACCACTGATTTCTTGGCACCTTTCATCATACCAATTCAAGTTTACGAATGCTAGACAGTGTTGCACATAGCAATGGAAACAAATGTTGTTACTCCTTCTGGGAATTATTCAATTCCCACTACGGCTGTCACCACAGGAGAGTTTTCACCTCCTAACCCACCATTGTCAGTTCGAGCCACCATGGTCTTGAATGCTTCTACATATCACAGTGGTCCGATCCCATCTTTGGTGGCGGCCACAACCCCTTTCACACCAAGTGCGATAGGACCTCCGTTCTCATACGAGATGCCTAGTTCGGGTACAAGTCCTGTACTTTCTTACTCCACTTTATAGACTTTAGGTCTGGGGGAAAGGAGCTATAGCGCTCCTCTGTAAGGTCACATCGAGGGAACTCCTACTTCTTTTAACACTTTTCCTTACAAAGGAGGTCATATCCCTCCTTCGTCCCCTTCACTCGGTGGCTCGCATTAGCATTCTGTTGGGAAACCTACATACCATAGTTTATTTGGAGCAGGGAGTCAAGGACCACCTTCGCATAGTATGTCGGTAGGTTCAACACCATTTTCTTTGGCTGAAACATTTGGCAACAATGCCTTCTCATCCACCGCTTTCCCTACTGGGGGAAATCCTAATTTTGGACAATCTACTCCTATGCAGGGTACTATTCTAGCACAGGGGGCAAACCTAGGAACTTCTTCCACAACAGGACCTTGGAATTCAGGACAGGGATCCATTCTCTCGTCCGGAATGCCGATATGGGGTAATTATTTCCACAATCAATGGAACCCCAAAAAAACTACTATGCCCATCCCCATGGGACCACCATGGGGCAATCCTTCCCAGAGTCCTTTGAATATAACGCATGCCCAACCATCTATGTCCTATTTGGGAAATCGGTCGATGATGTCTCCACATATGCAAAATCCATACGTTGGCCAGGGAAATGGTTTCTACCAAAATCCAGGCTAGCAGCCAAACTTTTCCTGGCAACCTGGTGTTAGTCAAACTCCAGGCCCGTTTTTCCCAAGTTATCACCAACAACCCAAACTACCCTTCCTGGCGACTTTTCACTTGCTTGATTTGACAAGGTTGTTGAATGACCCCATTTGTCACGATCCGCATTGGCCTCCTATGCTGACGAAGTTTCCTTCAGACATTCCAAAGTTCGAAGCCAAGCCTAACGAAGATCCATGATATCATGTGACTACCTTCCATCTTTGGTGCTCATCTAACTCATTGAAAGATGACTCTGTGCAATTGCGATTTTTTCAACGTACTCTCATTGGGAATGCTGGAAAATGGTACATTGAGCTCGATCGCTCAAGATACTCTTCCTTCGGTGAGCTGGCAATGGCTTTCCTAAACCATTTTCAGTTACCTATGAGATACGACGCTGGCACATAGCTGCTGGCCAATTTCAAGCAGACGAAAATGGGCCATATCTATGATCACATCCGAGAATGGAGACACCGGAAGAGTCTCATTAAGGTGCCAGTCCCACCAACATTCCTACTTGAGTGGTTCCTTAAGTCTTTGGTCCCACAGTTATCCAAAGACGTCGCAACGTCGGGTGTATTCTCCGAAAAAGATGTCATCATGAGAGCTCAACAATTTGAGATCATATATTCTCAGTCTGGTTTATTATATAACATCTTGCCAGATGCGCCACGCTCAATACTGGATAAAACTAGACAAAGAGCTAGACCACATGCCGATGGTATTGTTGGTTCATCACACACAAAGCCCACTGAGCAATTGACGAAGCAGTTGCAATAGTTATCTATACAACACATAGCGGCCAGCCAAACCACTACTTTGGCTTCTCCCCCTACCCAAACGTCGGAAATACACACAGTGCAGTCGACTAACCCAAAGGCCACCCAACAGCCTGAAGGAAAGAAAAAACAAGGAAAGAAGGGTAAGGGGGATAAAAACCCACCGATAATGCTGGCGGGGACAACACTGAAAAACATAAGGCAAGGTATCCATGCAACTTGTGTGCGGAAGATCACCCGACCCATCTATGTCCTCGACTTGCAGAGGCCCAAAAATTTTTCACGCAACAAAAGTAGGTGGTGTTGACCAATCCATTTCAACATGGGAAAAATCTAACTCAAGCCTCTACAAGCACAGAAGGGGGCAGCCAAGAACCCTGTCCGCCTTCGAACAACCCCGCATCCATGAACGTATATATGGTTATGGGTGATGCTTTTATATCGACTAGAGCGCATGACTATAGTAAACCAAGCACTTCTGAGAAGGGTAAAGAAGCTGACCTCCCAACTCTTCCTCTACAGATTGAGAAGAAGTTGGGAGAAACAATGACACACATTCCCAAAGGTGCATTTAAAAAAGCTTCTCATAACCCAAACACAAAGGCCGCCCAGAACTATTCTGTGGTGGAGGATTTATCACAAACCCCTTGTGCGATGTCTTCTTTGGAGGTCCTCCAAAGCTGCCCTTCCTAGAGGAAATCCTTGTTAACTGCTTTAGGATCTACCAAGACTTGTAATCTGGGTACAATCATGCTGGATACAACCGACTTAAAACCTCGTCTACCTTACCACGTAGCATTTTAGATAGTGGTGGCTTATCCCATGAAAAATTTTACTCAGAATATCTTCCGCACGGTGGTTGATGAGGGCGCCTCGACATGCGTTATGTCATTGGCATGTTGGAAGGCCGTGGGCCAACCTGTTTTGTCTCTGTCACCTACTCTCCTCACCACTTTCAACGAACATTCTTTCCGACCACATGGTATGGTTCCTTCTTTCCTCGTACAGTTAGGAGGGAAGACCATGTGCGTCGAAGTTGAGGTAGTCGATGCTCCCCTCAACTATAACCTCTTCTTAGGAAGGAGTTGGAATTATTCCATGCAAGCTGTAGTTGCTACAGTTTTCTGGGTCTTTTTGTTTCCACATGAGGGCCGGATAGTGACCATCGATCAATTGTCCTTCTTTAGACCTGACCCTGCTTTGGGGGCATCCATGGTCCCGATGATTGATAATCCTCAACCAGGTGTCGTCAACGTAGGGGTTGGTTTGTGCCCATCTTTGATGGGTACCTTTGATTACCTGCCCCCTCAAGGCAATATCAAGTTTATATCCAATCACCATAAGTTTGAGATTTTTCAAGTTTCGTCGTTCCGCATGACTTAATTCAACGATCCATGGACACTTCCTTCCCCATTAGCCACGATGGACGGGACATGGCATCCGGTCATGTCCATGCCTTTGTCTGCAACTGAAGTAGTATACTCCTTAGTCCAACAAACTTCATCCCACACTGATCCATCTCCTGTACAACAGTTAGATCCTCTTCTAGAGCCTATTTGGGCTCAGGGTTCTCTCACTCACACTGATTCATTGGACTTAGTCTTGCCCTCCGATGAAGCAATAATTGAAGTAATGACTAGTCCGGATAAACCATGGGAAGATCTTCATCACAGATTGTAGTTCCTCCCAGAGTTAAGCTGAATTGAAGCGGGAGAATTCACCGTGACCATGAAGAGAGAGTGGTCTTGTCCTATTAATCCCTTAGCTACACACGAGGTTTATGCTGAGGGTAATATGACAACTATCGCTGAAACCTTACCGATCAATATCTCCCGAAACCCTGGTGTCATGGAGAATGTATTCATTAGAGTGGACTGCTCCCTCAAAGAGATTCAAATCTACACAGATCTTTTCAAAGAATTCCGCGACGTTTTTTCCTAGTCTTACGAGGAAATTCCAGGCATTGATCCAAGAATAGTTGAACATGAAATCATAACGTATCCTGATGCCAAGCTAGTTTGGTAGAAGCTTCGTCCAGTTAATCCTAAGAAAGAAGTGGCCATTAAGGTTGAGGTTGAGAAATTTATAAAAGCCGGGTTTATATATCTGATCCATTTGACCCAATGGGTGTCAAATCCCGTGCCGATCAATAAAAAACAAGGCACGATTCGTGTATGTACCGACTTTCGTGACTTGAATAAGGCATGTCCCAAAGATAATTTTCCCACACCATTCATCGACTAGATCATTGATGAATGTGCGGGTTGCGAAGCCTTTTCTTTCATGGACAGGTTTTTGGGATATAACCAAATTCAAATCAAACCCGAATACCAACAGAAAATGACATTCATCTGCCCATGGTGTACATTCGCATATCGAAAAATGCCTTTTGGTCTCAAAAATGCTGGAGCCACCTTTCATCGAGCCATGTCTTTTTCTTTTCATGACCTCAAGCATATAGTCAAAGATTATCTAGATGATTTAGCATCACGATCTCGCAAGAGAACGGATCATCCCACACACCTCCGACTTATATTCGAACGTTGTCGCTACTTTCGGATTCGCTTGAATCCAAACAAGTGCAGCTTATGCATAACATTAGGACAATTGTTAGGTTTCATAGTATCAACAATAGGGATCATGATTGATCCTCTCAAGGTTGAGGCAATAATTCAATTGCCCCCCCCATGCACAATCCTTTAACTTCAGAGTCTACAAGGCAAGGTGAACTTTTTACGACGCTTCATTGTCAACTATGTCGAAATCACTAAGGGATTTATGCACTTACTAAAGAAAGACGTTCCATTTTACTGGGACGATGCGGCTCACCGCTCTTTCGATGCATTGAAAAATGCCCTCACAACTGCACCGCTGCTCTGGCCACCTAACTATAACAAAGATTTCTTATTATATCTGGCTGCAGCAGAGTCAACTATTGGCATGGTTTTGTTCAGGAAGATGACTTGTTCTCAAAATATGTGATCTATTACCTAAGCTGAGGCCTCGTAGGACCGAAACTTAATTATTCTCACATTGAAAAACTTGCATTGGCAGCAGTTCATGTTGTTCAACAATTCCATCATTATGTTCTATTTCTCAAGACCACCGTCATTGCTGTCGTGAATCCATTCCAGTACATGTTGACACGATGGGTAATAGGCGGAAAAATCAGTAGATGGATAGTCATCCTCCAAGAGTTTGACTTAGACTTCATCTCAGCCAAGTCCAAAAAGTCACTGGTCTTCGCAGAACTCATTTCAGAACTTCCAGTTGAGTTAGGTGACGTTGTGCCTGAAGAATCGCCTATCCGGGGAGATATGTTTTTGATCACATCTTCAGATCCCTGGTATGGAGATACAATTATCTATCTCTAGACTTTGAAGTGCCCCACCTCTGCTTCCCGCGATGAGCATCGATGTATACACCATCAGCCTAAGAATTATCTCATCATCGAAGATACATTGTATTGGTGAGGTGTAGACTGAATCCTACGTCGATGTCTCACTCATGAGGAAGAAGTTATCGTGCTTAACAATTGCCATACCAGAGCTTGTGGCGGTCATTTTTTTGGGTTGGAAATATCCCAAAAGATTCTACAAGCAGGTTACTTCTGGTCGACACTTATCAAAAATTGTATCAAATCAGTCAAGAAGTGCCATCCATGCCAAATCTTCTCTCAGAATATGAGAGCGCATCCCGCTCCCATGTTTCCTGTCGTCACAGTTGGTCCCTTCACCAAGTGGGGGATTGATTACACTACTTGCACCCCTCCTTCAGCAAGGGGGCACCGCTATATCATCGTAGCTGTAGACTACTTCAAAAAGTAGGTTGAAGCTATGCCAACATTTAAAGATGATGGAGAGACTGCAGCTCTCTTTTTATTCAACCAAATCATAGCAAGGTTCGGTGTCCCGAGGGAGATTTTCACTGACCATGGAAGTCACTTTCAGAACCAGATGATGACAGAATTAACATCAAATCTTGGGATATGGAAAGAACATTCATCACCCTACTATCCCCAAGCCAATGGGCAAGTGGAAGCTGTAAACAAAACTCTTAATACTATTCTACAACGCACTATCAACTCAGCCAAGTCAAATTGGCATTTGATGTTATACTCGACATTATGGGCCTACCGAACATCTGTTAAGACTGCAAACAGATTCTCACCTTTTTAACTCATTTACGGGTTGTATGCAGTCTTGCCCATCGAATGTCAGATCCCGTCTCTAAAGTTGGCAGTACAACTGTTGCCAGACACTTCTCCACTCGAAGCACGGTTAGTATACCTAGAAAAACTCAATGAGCAGCGTCGTGATGTGGCCCTGGCCAATGAGGATCACAAACATAAGGTCAAGTGTCAATATGATAGGTCCGTTCATCCTCGGATTTTTTTTGAAGGCGACCTTGTCCTGGTCTACGACCAAGATAAGGACCCCCTAGGGGTAGGAAAATTTAAACCCATGTGGTTCATACCCTTCATCATAAAAGAGGTGTTAAAAAAGGGTGCTTCTCGTCTGGTTGATTTTGAAGGGAACACTTTGGCAGAGCCTAGAAACAAACTCTACCTTAAGAAGTATTACTCATAGGTAGGTCACGGTGGGTAACTTTTTGTAACATATGTATAGTCTTTGTACTATTACTTTTTAGTTTAGTGTTATGGACGTGTCGTTGATATTATCTTTCGTCACTATGGCAGATGTCAAGTGATTCTAAGGTGTTCATTGGGTATGTAGACGGTGCTAGTCAGCACACTCGGAGGCTTGCCTCCGCAACTTGGGTAATATTTACAAATCAAGGCCAATTACTATCTTCCGGAGGTATATGCTTAGGTGACACTACAAACAATGTTTTCGAGTATAACGCAGTTATTGAGTTGCTTCGTGATGCTTTGTCATTGGGTATCTCTCATCTCCGGGTCTATCTCGACGCTCAACTGGTTGTGTCTCAATTAAACAAAGTGTACCAGGTTCATGATCCAACTTTACACCGACGATTCCTTAGGGTACATCTCTTAGAATGAAACTTTGATTATATTACATATTTTCATGTTCCTAGGAAATTAAACCAAGTTACAGATACTCTATCTAATCAAATTTTAGATTGGCATCTTGCACACATATGAAAGAACATTGATGTAAGCATGTAAATACGTTTTTGCACACATGATCCATAAGACACAAAAGACCAAAAAACCATATATAATATCATAAAGTAACCAGAGTACATGGATGGACGCAAACGCCTCAAAAATAGGACCAACAACGAGTCATATGGCTTATGCCCTCAAAAAATATATACAAGTAGTGCTCGTGGCATGTCAAAATGTCTAGCTAAAGTCAGGGCCTGTGGGCCCTGTTATACTGGTCCACAGCATTGGCTAAGCACTGAAACAATCGGACCCACGTCCATGGTGCCCCCACTACATGAGGCTGCATAGAAGGTGGCAGGTCCTCAATATCTACCATCGGGACTGTACGATTAACTGCAGTGAAGTTACGCTCAACTTGTCTCAATACCCTCTCAACCTCCCCAGCCGGAAGATCTCCTGCTACTGCTGGTCCCCCGGTGGTGGCAGGTGCGGCCCCTGGCCGAGGACGATGCCTGTTCCTCGCATAGTCAACGAGTCGCACTGGTCCTACATCTGCACACAATGAACACATATCCATCAAATAATATGGCATAACAAAAAAATGATATATATAACAAAACAACATAAAAATTCCATATACAAAAAATTACAAAGGTGGAGACTTACCCATCGCCCCTCGCACCTCACCAGGAGGTACTGGTATCTCTGGGTCTCTCAAAAAGTCAATCCTGGCATAGGAGTAGTCCTCTATAACCAGGATCTATCGTGACAACCATGCAAAAAAGTCATCATTGAAGGACTCATTGGTCCTTCCACCACCCTGTCATGGTAGTAGTATTGCCCATCTACATACAGTCAGAAGAGAGGCCTGGTGTCCTCGTACCACTGCTCGAGGAATAAAACTCATAACTCTCTCAAAAAGAACAAACAAAGAATGGTCCCGAACCTGAAGTTCCTATGTGTCTGCAAATGACAATCTATCAACTGCCTCTTCATGCACTTAAGCAAAGTGGTACTCCAATAAAAAACTTGTGCATTTAAGCACTGGACAACACAGTTCATCTGTGCATGGGACGCCTGATGTAGAGCTGCAGAACCAGTAATTCGCCCAATAAGAAATACTATCGCTTGTAGTGACAGGTTAGTGATCTTTCTTATAGGCACATGCATGCTCACACAGTCCGTATCAGCCGCACAGTATAGACCTATGAGTTCCTCTATGTTATGCGGCCCCGCAGGAAAAGTCCAGAAATTGACTGGTTCCCCTCTCCTAGAGAGGCCAGTCAAAAAGTAAATGTCCTCGATCGTGGGCACCAATCACTGCCCCTCTAACATGAATTCCTCTACATCTGGATGCCAGTAGTCAACCAAGGCATTCAGTAACCTCGGTTGTGCCCACATGAAAGGACATAGAAAAAACTTGAGTAACCCACACTACATCAATGTAGCTGCAGCATTAGGGTCTTCCCCGACCAACTCATTCACCTCTTCGTGATCTCTTTCTCTCCAATGGACATACATCTTGCAAAAAAAAAAGGTTAAATAGAGTTAAACCCTTTCTTTTTGTGTCTTTAGCATTCAATAAGGGGGTCCATGCGTGCTGTATTGGCGACAATCGCGTGTACATGCGGCCTGTCCTGAGACAGCTTGCGTGGACCTAGGGATGACCTTTTAAAGGTCGACGCCCCCCTAAAAAATGAAACCCAATGCATAATTAAAGACATAAAATGCAAGATAAGGGAGTTTGTACTTACTTTGTCTAGACATAAGTTCGTTTCGTCCACTGTAGCTCCCAGAATCACCACTTTAATCAAAGGTGGTCTTTTGGCTCCAGAGTCTATTTCCAAATCAACAATGGTGATAATGAGTTTTCAGCTTCTATTTATAGACTTTTTGGCCTCTTTTTGTCATTTGTTTTGGCCTCCCTTATCATTTTATTTATACCAAAAATTATTTAGAGTGATTTAGGAGTTATATAGGAGGGATTTGATCGGGTATTGGGACAATTTTTTTTGAGTTTTGAGTATTTTTTGATGGTCCGTGGAATTTTTTTTTCGATGATCAACTTGAACATATAGGTTAGGTTTCTTCCCTGATTTTTGTATCTCGTTGTCTTTTTTCTTTATCATAGGATCGATCCCATCAGGTTGTGACACAAAACCATCATCTTTTCTTTAGAAGTGTCGCAACTTGGTGGTAGATATTATCGAAACATGAATGCCCTAGGTAGATCCTGGTTGCATTATGGTATTCATGCTGCCCCTAAAAACACTGTAGGATCAAGAGTCCTTGTAGTTTTTCCTTAATACGAGTTTGAGCCTCATTTGCATGATTCTTCTTCGCTCTTGACCTCACCCTTAGGACTCCCAAAAAATAACGAGTCTTCTTTTAATCCCTTTTCAGACCCTCTAAATATGAAAAGATTGCCGAGCGATCTTGTGGCCTTTCATGCTCGTTAAACTGAAATTTGAAGTCATGCTTGTCCGATGGTAGTTTACCCCTTTTTC
The DNA here is from genome assembly GCA_009831015.1 of Picea engelmannii. Classification (NCBI taxonomy): domain Eukaryota; kingdom Viridiplantae; phylum Streptophyta; class Pinopsida; order Pinales; family Pinaceae; genus Picea; species Picea engelmannii. The sequence continues at coordinate 262,827 of ML778811.1, forward strand.
GGTCCGGACGGTCAACTGTATGAACAAAGGTATACTCTATGGGACTTCAGCTTTATAGAAGAGTACTCTCAGGTATAATTTTATCCCTTTTTCGGGCATGAGGGACTAAACTTACGAAGAAGGAACCCCCACAGAGTCCATAGTTAAGCTCTTTTTAGACTCCCTAAAATTGAAAAGATCACCGAGTGACCTTATTCTTTCACACTCGTTAAACTGGTCCAGAAGAACATTCTTGATGGAGTCCATAGTTAATATTTTTTCAGACTCCTTAAAAATAAAAAAATAGCCGAGTGATCTTGTCCTTGTCACACTCATTAAAATGGTTTTGAATCGATGTCTTATCGATGCTATTTTACCCCTTTTTCAAACCGACTAGACTATCTTCGAAAAAGGTACCCCAACATAGTCTCCTTTTATGTTTTTTCAGACTCTCTAAACATGAAAAACCACCGATCTTACCTTCTCTAGGCTTGTTAAACTTACATCGAAGGACGTTGCCATTGTGTGTTTTATTAACCACGTTTGCATACCTTATACGCCAGCCTTGTAATAGTTTGCTTCTGCGTCTTAACACCTTTGGCCCCCGGAGGATTTTTCCCAAGTATCATCCTACTAGAACATCAGCCTTGTCCTTGTGCCTTGAACTTGTATGTTTGCAACACTCGTTCCTCCATTGTAACATAATATTCCTATAGTCTTTTTCCCAAAATTATTACAAAAGACAAAAAAAATCAAATATACCTCAAAAAGAGGAAGGGAAAAGTATTTTCTTTATTGGCAGCATAATGAGTCTCCCTTGGATAAAGCACATCTGTCCATTTATTCATCAGACTATGGGATGTAGTACGAACTTAGGAAGATTTTTCTCGCTATATAGAGTTGTTTCCTCCACCATATGGAGATTTTGTGTTGCCTCCTACTTCGTAGACTTATCATTAATGCCATGCTGCTTGAGTCTCATCATTTGTCATGCTATTTTCCAAGGGAAGTTTTTCCCCAAGCCTGAGTCGGCCCCCCTGCAATATGTCTCTTGTCCTCATACCCGACCATCCTGAATGTCCAATCAAGTCCTTATTCAAAATCAATGAAGCCTTCAGTCTGATCATCAAGATTATCTAGTCCATGACCGATGAGCTGTCGAAGACCTTTGGGTAGTGCATTTGTACACTCATATTACACTCCTACCTGAGTTTTGAAGATTTTGAAGTTGTTTCTCGAGCTCTGAAGATCTCATCTCCAACCATCAGGCCCTATCATCTTCTAGAAGATGGATACTCTATATGTATATCTTTTCGATTTCGAGATGTAGCTCCGTTGTGTATTGTTCACGGCTACTCTTTATATAACATGGATCTACAATGTATTTGATTGGTAGCCATGATTCTATTTTATCTCGAGCATGGGTATGCCCGCCTCGGTGAGACATTTGTTATTTTGCAGATGACACCTCCTGGTTCATGATCCTTGGGTTCAATCGTTCGACACGTCAGTAAAGATTGGTAATGTATTTCGGAAATCAGATTCTCTTCTGACCTCACACATTAGGGGGCATCTGTTATAACCCTAAATTGCACCATACCTGCTTACCTAGCATCAGGCCATATTAGATCCCTTCTTTGCCAAAGCACTACTGAACAACTCTTTAAAAATCCTCTTTTATAAGGGCCCATGTGCCCTATTCCGTTACTGCACGCGTGTACATGCTAGCTGAACTAAAATAGCCCGCATGGACCGACAAAAGCATGAAAAAAGGAAAGTTGTTAATGGAACACACAGCTCTAGGTGAGTTAACTAAAAATCCCGGCCATGCATGGCCTAGGGTTCTTCCAAATACCTAGCTTCTTCTAGCCTATAAAAGAAGGGCTAGGGGTCCCATTTGGAAAAGGAAAAATATAGAAAAGAAACTCTTCCCATTTGCATATTCCCATTGTCCCAACCCTTTAGCCATCCTTGTGCCAGAATAGAGACAAAGAAAAGAAGTTGGAGGACAGTTGAAGAGGAGCCCAGGATCAGGTTCACGGAGCGGTGGCCAGTCTCGACTTTTTGTAAGTTGACTCATTCAAAGTAATAAAGAAAGTGATTTCCCCATCCCAATTCACGAGTTATTCATAATTTTTTAAATGCATGTTTTGAATCTCTAATCTGTTAGTCTATAGGTAAGATGCATATGTAGTCGTTGCTTGTCTTGTATGTAGGTTAGCATTGGAAAGGAGAACTGCAAACAAGTGATCAAGTGCGACAAGGGATTGACATCAAATGCCTGGAACGAGGTAGGTTGATCTAGCCATGTTTTACTGAAAAGAAATAGGATTTAAGTTTGGGGATGAAGGTAGAAAGTATATTTTCTCTTGGTCATATCTGCATGCAAAGCATAACCCTATTTGCTAGTTCATAAGGAGATTTTCCTCATAACAGGGGGGGACCTTAGGATCCCCACTGAATAGAAAGGTGCCCTAATATCTAAGATAAGCTATCAAAATGGAATCTCAAACTGGTGGCTTTAGAAACTATTGGATAGAGCTAATCAAATCCAAGGAACTGCAATTAAGGTTGGATCACTGAAAACCATGTAAAAATCTCAATGGTGCGATAATGAGGTAGAGTCAAGAATGTGAGATACTACTAATTCTGAGAGAAACGAGGTTTCTCTTAGCTTGTTCTAAGGTGACCCATCAATGAATAAAATGGGACCAAGTTACACAATGTCATGAGACTAACCCTTAAAATAAATGTGCTAGTGTTGATCAAGAAAATTCCATTGGCACTAAGGGATAAGAGGAATCCTTAATAACTAGCATAAAATAACATCCAAAGAATGAAAAATAATGCTATATATCTGGAAACAAATGTTTTGGTTAGAACATGTGGGGATATACCTAAATGGAAACTCCCACTTGAGGGATAACTCAACTCACACATGTCTAGTATTTTGGAACAATCAACTGGAAAAATGAACTACCAAAAGTACAAATATCATTTGTGAAATAATTATCTGAAGTCAAGCACACAAGAAAATAAAAATAAAGGAGTAGTGAGGACTCTCCTTGCTTGGTTTGAGATAATCCATTAATGAGGAAAACGTTCCCAAGGTATTCCACCCTAATGATCAAACTCCTAGAATACATGTGTTGAATTCGATAGGGGAAGGTCCATTCCAAGAAAGGGACAAGGTAACCCTAAAAAAATAGAATGAAGTACAAATCATAGTATCATAATTGATGGAAGTCGATAGAAGGTTAGGGATGGAAAGAAAAAAGAGATGGACTCATGACTTCCCTTGTTCAAATCACACAAGAAAGGATAAATTGGCAGCGTCTGAAATCATTCCACGAGGAATTGTCAATTACTAAGCAAGAGGTTGTTCATGTGATGAATTGTGAAAATGGGACAACTAAAGGCCAATACTTGACCAATATAGACAATAAAGACTTGTGGACACAAGGGTGAATTGTAATAGTACTCAGGAGGAACTGAATATACTCCATGGGACACAAGCGTGACCCATCACATATGATTTGAACAAAGGAAACAAAGGGATGTTTCCAAGAAAGGAACATGTGCCAAGAAAGCACAATATCTACTCGGTATTCCCAGAGGGGTGTTAGGTGAGGAGTGAAGATCATAATGAGGGGATAATGACTCCAAAAACTAATCAATTAATGTGTCAATAGACACAATAACCAAATGGAATCCCAAAATGGGGACCACTCGAAAGAAGTGGGGGGAGAGACAAGGAGATAATATTCCCCAGTGAGAAACTAGATGAATGGGATGTAGAGGGTGAAAAATGCAAGTGGAAGTAACTAGAGGTAGGGGCATCAATGGTAATCTCCTTGAGCATGGGTGAATTGATACATAAAAATAAATAATTGTTGTAATATGGAGAAAGAAAATGGCTTATGACATGTGATGACTCAACATATACTATTCCAACCAAATAAAATATATTTGTGGGAGTCTAAGGGATAAGGTTGTCAACATGATGGCAAAGTATGCATGAGGCTTAACTCTAAGATGTAGACCAGATGGAATAATACAGGGAACCCATGTGGGTAAAAATATATTTTTTGGTAAAGGATGAATGCAAAACATAGATGGGATAATCCATATACTTAAATGGAGGTAGTCCTAAAGGCATATTCAAGTAGGGAGGGTAGGAAAATGCAACAAAATCATAGGGGAGATGTTAATACATATACAAGTTTGAATAAGTATACCTAAACGTTCCACATACCATGGTTAGATAAGAGATTCCATGGTGAAGTCATGAACACATGGCAATTTATACCACAGTGTAAAGGTGCATATGCAATCAAAACAAGTGTATATAAATTTAAATCAATGGAGGCACATTCCCTAATACTCCATGAGAAAACAACTCCAGGATAAAGTACCAAATCAACAAAATCCAAGAATGCCATTTTGGGGGGCTCATAATGATTAATCCAAAAAACCAAAAGACATGTCAATATAAGTTCATATGTGTCTAAATGAAGGGAAAGAAAAACTAGGTTTTTCTTTAAGTAAGGAAAAATCCGCAAATCAACATTTTTAGGGAGAAATTCCTTTATTTCAACACTGTATTGATCGAAGGTATTTAGAGTAAATACATCCCAAGGTAATAAATTTGATATATGATGCATATAATTCCATGGTATTTAGTATTTGTAAGGGATTCTAGAATCTCTTTGTTTGAGTGAAAAATAGGAGCACTAGAACCCACCCATTTAGGTAACACCATTACTGTAGTAAAAGATGTCACAATGGAGGCACTGGACCCTAGATCAAAACCATAGGAATGTTAAGTATAGATCTCAAGTGACACTCCTATGGATGAATACATGGATGAAGGCTCAATAAATGATGAGGTCAAAGAAACAATGGGCATGGGAGCAGTTCTCTAATGAAATTATGATGAAAATGAAGAGTTTTCGTAAGATAAAGAACCCATATAAGTTGAAATGTAATAAATATGCACAACATTCTCATTAGGTTTCTAAAAAGGAGGTCCTATTTCAACAATAAATTTCCCCTCTTCTTGAAAAACCTTATGACATTGAAGGGAAACAACTTCTAGAATAGATGAAGGTACATCTTTAGGTAAGATGAACAATCACAAGAGCATCCTGAAACTGTGGAAACTTTGGACAATTATGAGAATTAAAAACATACATATCAAAAAAATAAAATGGATTATTGGTCCATAAGGATTTTATGCACTTAATATATGACTTAGGTAAAGAATCTTCCACATCTGGAATGGGTCATTCAAGTTCTAAATCATATAAATTAACTAAGTCTTGCAACTTTATGAGTGATGGATAATTATTGGTCATGTGGCCGATGAGGTCACATAAATCACAAGGAGGAACAACTATAGGTACAATGGTTGAGGTGTCCATAGCTTATACAAAGGTATTAATGCTCCTAATCTTCTTAGCCCCCCCCCCCCCCCAACCACAGTTCCTTTTATAGATTTGGTCATGACAAGATGGGCTTGTGTGGATTTTGAGGATGACATAGGGTTAATACTCACCGATTGTATAGATGTTAAGAATAAATGAACATTGGTGTTGATGGTGCATGAGGGTTTAATGTGTTTAGGTAGCACATAGGGATACCCAATGTGAGATTGGGAAGATTTAAAGTGGCCATCATCGGGGTTTCAAATACTCTGAGGGGTGGAAACAAGAAGGGGACTTGAGAAAATGGATTTCGAAAAGTGGCACTCCCACCCCATGAAGGTTCTGGATAGATGGGAGTGGTGGTCTCACGAAATGGTTGTGAGGATAATGCCCCTGATGGTGAAGGTGTAAAGGAAACAAATTTCTTGGATGTAGTCACAGTACATACATTCAATCGGAAATGAGGTGTCATTATTAGTAGGGGACCATAATAAATGCTAATGAATGTAGATAATTTGAATACCATCAAGAATACATAAGTGGATGAGGAAATGACTTGGTTATCTTTGATTGCATGAAAACACATTGTCTGGTTTGATTTGGTATTTTGGATCATAATAATTTGGTCGATGGTAATGATGTTCCATTCATGTAGGAATCTCATCATATAGAAGAGAGAGGATGCAACTTCCTTCATAGAATACATGTAACTATGACCTAAAATAATGTTATAGTCCAATAGGGTGTCTACAACCTCAAACATCGATGAGAACTTGTTTACTAGATAATTGTATGGGAACATTATGATACAATCCTTTAGGTTGGGAGGGGTGACCATCATACACATGAAGGGTGATTGTAAATAACACATATTGAGAGATCCTAAATTTATCCAAACACTAGTAGAAATGATTCAAGTGGAAGTGACTTCAACGATGTATAACAACATTCTTGATAGAGTCTGGAAGTTGGAAAACAACTGAAGGGGGGAGACAAGGCTTTTCTTTGTTGATATAAAAGGTGATCATCTTATTTTTTGAAGGATTTAACACACCCAACACACAAAGTAGGGATTTACTTTGTGCAGGACAAGTATGGAGAACCTTTAACGATGATATAGTCATAGGGGATTGAGCTAAATAATCTACTATGATATAATTACATGTGGCTGATGCATGAGGGTTATGGGAAGTGTGAAGTATATGAACCCTTGGCACCTTGGGGGGAAGATCAACATTATTTTGTTGAATCTAGAGAGACCCACTTCTAATGGTTGGAGGATCATTATATTCAACCAGAATAAGCTCAATTGATATGCCATACTCACATTTTTGGGTTGAGAGGTTAACATCTATTGAATTCATATATAATATCTAAAAGGAAGTATCTCCCAAAGGGTTAGGATTTTTGTGTTGACCAGAAGGGGTGTCCTTTGGGGTAGATATAAATCCTTGCATTGGAAAGGGTTTCACAACACAACTAGTTGTGACATTGAACATGGGTTAGGTTGACTAATAGAATGAGTTAGATAAGCTTTGGATTTATTGGTCAATTCCTTCAAATGAGGAAACTTGGATAAGTGGACATGAATGAGTATATAGTCCATAAATTCCACATATATTACAAAGGTGATTTGTCCTAAGTTGAGGGTTATTCCCTTGTTTAGGTTAGGCATTAGGGTATTGATTCTAATTTGTGGCATTCTAATTGCCTCCAAAATTATTTTATGGATGAGATTGGTTACCTTGGTTCCCTTGATTTTGGTTTTGTTCATTAAGTTTTCCCTTCCCCTTATTCTTATTCTTGTTATAGTTATTTGTATTCTGATTTGGGGAGTTAGGAACATTCTATTGGGGGTAGACCTAACCCTATTGAGAGGGAGAATCTTGAGGAAGATTTACTTGGGGTTAAGGTACTATGGTTGGAGGTAATGATGGTATTATGGGAGGGCCAATAAATGAATAATATGTGTTCATGGTAGATCCATTATAAGAGGAAATAGTACAAGCATGAATAGTAACATATTGATGCATGAGAGGACCTGAACAAGATGTTCTGGATCCTACCTGAGATGTGGAACATGATGTATCCTGAGGAGGATTAGGATAGCTATAAGGCATCATAGTACACCCCATAGGATATGGGGAATAGGGAATACTAGCCCCACCATATGGATTGCTATACATATTAGTGATAGGGGATAAGGATACAAATTCCTTTGTGAGATAGACTCAATGATACCATCAACAACATGGGATTCCCTCAATGTGTACAAGTCACTTAAGAAACAAAAAGGGGCATCGAGAATAATGGTATACAAATAACCTGAATGAGAATATTTAAGGTCATCTTGTTGGGATTTTTGGATGAATTCCTCTTAAGTTTTAGGCATGTTCATGGCCACATATTTTGTTATGGGAGGAAGTAAAGACTTTAAAAACCAAGCCATTAGGAATCAATCATTAATTTTAGTTTTACACAAACCACACCACCTATGATACTCATGAATGTGATCAATGATATGGGTGGATGTGGTCTAGTGAATTTTAGTGAGGATCTTGATTCCTTCATCATTGAAAATCAGTAATTGAAAAAGAGTTAAGAATAATTGGAAATGGAATCAAAGGTTCTATGCATATTAGCAAGTTGATTGATACATGACTTGGCAGCCACACCTGTGAGGGTGTGTTGGAACAAACTAATCCTAATTGAATAATCCATGATACTATTTGATGAGCACCAAAGATGTAATAACATGATATGATTGGAGGGGTCATCTCCCACACATCCCTAAAAGTTAGGGAGATCAAAGGGAAACTTGGTTGACATGTTCATCTAAGTAGGGTCATGTTGAAGGGAATCATTAACGAGCTTCATTAAATCTAAGATATTTAACCTAGCCATATAAGGTAAACTGGGTTGGTTTTCATTATTCATAGACATAATGGAGGTTGAAGTTGTAGCATAGTTAGATGTAGGTAAACTAGGCGAAGGGATACCAACTCTGAGTTCACTCGAACTATATGAACTCGAAGGGGATGAGGTTTATGAGCTCGAAGGGGACAAAATCAATGGAGGACTAGGAGGCTCTACTAGTTTAACCCTAATGCGACAAGAAAAAGATATAATATGACCAGGAATTCCTAATGGGGGAAGGCCATGGATTGTATGAGATAGTCTCTGAGTGGGTGCTACGATTACTAGGTATTAAAACCTCTTTTAATGCTTAAATTAATTTATGTACTAACTAAAGTCTATAAAAAATCAGCTAAGAAAACAAGTGATCAAATATAAACACTATGTGAATAGGTGGTGAATTAAGTGGTTTCAAGTGTGTTGTAATCACAATTTCAATGTACTAATTGAAATTTTCATTCTATAAAAGAAAAAGACTGGCCAAAAATATAAACTAATTGTGCTCAAGTAGTCATAGATTGAACCTCTTCCAAACCGTTTCCTATAATTGGTCATGAGTTCCACTAAGAAAAGAGAATGAAGAGTATAATGATATCCTTCCAAACACCTACCATGAGAGCTGATGAGTGAAGGTGTGAAATGAGACAATTATAATTGGAGAACAAAGGGTGATGAAATCCTAATGGCTCGCAGAAATTTACCTCAGGTGCCCTCCCTCCTACGAGAGCCACCTAGGTCATAAACTAATAGAAAGGACACTAAGATACCTCTTCACACACATCCACACACCTTGTTTTACCTTTTCTTCAAATGATATCAAAGATTGGGTTATATTCTTCCTAAAAGAGTCAGGAGTCTCAATCATGTATCCAATCCCAATCTTGGTATTATACACTCTCATAAGCACACCTGAACATCAAACGAATCCTTGACCACATCCATTAGAAATGATTGTAAGTTCCCTAATTGGTCAATTTTTTTTTTTTATATGTGAATGGTTATAGCTAATTATTTGGATTCCTATCCCCATAACCCTAACTTAACTACAATTTTTTTTCCCAAAGTGGGGATTTAGTCAGTCAAGTTAAATTGTTTATTTTAGGATGATCTCGATGACATGAAACAAGCATATATTTAGGGAGTGATGTGTGTGTATGTGATATGTAAATAATATCAAAATGAAATATGATTGAAATATAAATCCTTGGAAAGTAAAATAACTTTGAACTGAAAAACAAGGTAAAGAAACTAGTTTAAACTTGGACATATACTTGAGAAAAAGGTACTTGTTCTTTATCAAAATAAACTTCCTAATTTGATTCAATGAGTATTCTTCCATTCAAAATAACAAGCAAATTTATATCTCAACCAAGAAATGGACTGTGGTTTAGTTGGATACGAAACTTCAAAATGGAAAGCTAGAAGAAATAAGTTAAATAATTAAAAATAAATGAGTCTCTTTCTCTCACTATTAATTTTCCCTTTTTGAAGTGAAATGATTCTTATAACAACAAACAAATGAGGATGAAATGATAAAAAAAAAATGAACATCAAAATAAATTGTTTCAAATAGAAAGCAAGCAATGAAGGACAAATACTAGAGATAAGAGGAAGCTTTTTCTTTATCCAAACTTTCTCTAAGTTTAAATCAAATTCAAATGACTACCACATGAAGAAAATGTTCTTAAATAAATACGAAAAACAAGAAATATGCAACATAAAAAACACAAACCCTAAATGTGGAAGGTACTAGGAACCCTAGGGGATATTTTATCTACCTATAATGTTTCTATAAAACTATATTACATAAAAACACCAGTCACCTATCAATTTAGGATGACCATACAAGTAGACTGCATGGACCGAATTAGAACCAAAAAAGATAAAAATTCTATAGAGTGAGGTAAATTCATTTTTAAGGGAAACAATGTACTCCCAATATAGATAATAGGCCAATAAATGTGTTGATATCTCGCAAAATATTGGGCAAACATGGGGCTAGGTCTAGAACAGAAGAGTGAAGCTGTTGGACCAGAATAAAGATAGAACAAGGACTTCTGACACTACAACCTGCTAAAAAAATGAAAAACAAAAGTATACAATCAACTTCAAATCTAAGCTCTACCAATGCAAGCTAAGGTGTCTAAAATGAAAACCCACAACTGGGGAAGAAGATATAGATGAATTCTCTAGTGGAGTTACCAATATGTTGGTGAGTTTTTGTCACAAGGGTGAGCAAAAACCCTTACTCGATGGTTGTTAATTCAAGCAACAAGCAAAATGGAAATGAGGCTAGAGTTAAAAACCATAACAATGTTCATGTAAATAAAATCATAACTCATGTGAAATACAACATCCAACTATGCAAAAAAACATCATTCAACATGAAAAAGGAAATAAAATAATGAACATTGTATTAATACAATGGAATGGAAAAGTACAAATTATTCTTGGTAGAGTGGCTTGATGAGGACAAACGGGCTCCAAATCCCCTCCTTGGGATGGGTCCTTTTCTTCCTTTATGTGTTCTAACTCCAACCTTCAGTGGAAGAGAAAGAAAGAAACTAGGATAATGAGGTAAGAGAATAACTCTCTCAAGACTTTAGTCGTATTCCAGTAGCATAACCTTACTTGGATGGAATGACGTGAATGGGTGACTTCAATAGATTTATTTATAGATGTACAATGGAGAACCATCTTGACATAGTCTTCCATGTAGCGGTTCAAGATGACTTGATCAATGTTTAATAATAGTAATTAGGGTTTGATGAGGTCCACACATAACTAATACGTTGTTTAGAAGGCACATACAGATTGATTGGGTTGGAAACATTAAGAAAATGTGTTTCTTGAGGCACTGCACTTTTTGGGATCTTTTCTGCACTAAATGCATGTGACTTTTAGGAAATTATCTACATTGGCCACTTTTGGTCAAACTTAGAGGTTGAGTTGGTTGATTCTAGAAAGATTGAGGTCAGGTGGTGATGGAATGGAATGGAGGATGAGGGCGATGCATGAAAAAGTGATATATTTGGGTAAAATTACTCAAAATGGAATAGGTGAGCAATTTTAGGGTGAACACCTACATTTTCTTCAATACCAAATCAACGCCACCCTTATTTCAAATAGGATTTAAAAAATTGTTTAAAAAAAGTTCACTAATACATGTTGTTCAATCTTATATTAGGTTGAAGAACATTTCTACAATGTTTAGTTGATTTTCCCAACAAACATTAATACACCAGTTAGACAATAAATCACCAAAGAAAGAGATACTTGATTTTTATTTAAACAATAATAAGGTTTCCACACACATTATTCAATAGGAAATACACACCAACTAAATTCTATCTAAAGTGCCCCAAACACCTTATTCAATATGTTGAGGAAAAGGTATGAGTACCTCACTCCAACATTTTCGAATCTTACTAGGCTAGGGTAAGATAGTTGGGATTATCACCTGAGGTTTATAGCCTAAAACAAAATTATCAATTGATTCTCGAGAAATATGTACAATGAATCAATGTTGTCTTTTATAATTAAATAGTGAAAAAATGAAAGTGAAAAATGTATGTGTATCGTGTTTTAGGATTAAGGAACAAATGAAATATAGATATGAAAATAGTATCAGAAAATACACATGTGAGACCAAAATAAACAAAGTGATTTTATTAATGTCATTCCAAGTTACAATCACAACCCCTTTTCAAATCCATGCAAGGATATGGACCAAGATTAGATTTAGAGATCTCCGATGGGAACCATACAAAAAGAATCTGAAAACAAGAGAGGACTAAGACTAGAAGTATGGATCAACTTAGCCACGAAAATATAATTGACTGACTCTGCAAAATATTCCCTATCAGTAATGAAATATAATTCATATACAAATTAGAATACACAGACAATCAATATCACATGATCAACCTTTCACGAATAAGTTGTTGAAATATGTATCTCAATCCTTGAATTCTTCTATCTTCAATAAGACCCTGTTGTCAACAAGAGGGTTAAGACTCTAAGATAACTCATAATGAATGAAAGTAAGTAATCTCACAAGAATAAGAGTAGAACTTATATCATAAAATTCTTCTTTATTCTCTCCCTTTGTCCCTTCCTTTTGATCAACTTGTATCTTCCTCGAAAGAAGTTGTGGTAGTTTCAAACTACCATTAGTTAAGTAATAATAGACTAAATATTAGTTAGGGACAAATAATAATAATAATAAAAGGTTTATTAAATAATAACTAATATGTGGGACCCCTAATCTTTTAAATCTTTTAAGATTGATTCCCTCCTTGTCACTCCATAATTTATTTTAAAATAAATCATGCCACCTTATAAATACACATAAAACAATCACTTGAATATTCCCTTGTGTCTCCCCAAAATTATCCACACACACACACACACACACACACACACATATCAAAATGGATAAATATATTTTGCTACCACACAAATAAATAAGTATGGTTGTCCAAAAGTGAAGATAATAGTATTAGGTTGTTTCAAAATAACTAAAACATACAAATGTTCTTGCAATAATCGAAAGCCATATTTACTATGATAAGTAATCTGCTTCTTCCCACTGTTTGCTACCTTTTCTGCTTTGCTTGTAGAGATTATCTTCTCATTGCTTGGCTAATTGGATTCATGAGGTTGTACCTCACTAATAACTCGATATTGTTTATTATTTTGTTGGGAATGAGAGTTAACTTACTGGGAGGAGTCACTGGAGGACTTGGCATGAATGAACACTTTTTTACCTTTGCTTGACAAAGGTTTAGGGATGGTTGTCTTCAATTGTTTTATTGCATGTGAGGACTGAGTAGGGGATGCAATATTATCAGTTTGTTGGGCATGCTAATTATGTGGAGGAGGAAATGGCAATGAAATTGTGGGCCAACCATGATGATGGACTACAGGTTGATTGAGAATATATTTCCAACCATCATTAATAGGGACCTCTGGCTGAAGTGAGACATGAGGTGGAATAGGGATAGCTGAAATATTCTGATGAGGTTGGTAAGGGGGTCTATGTGGTCTAGGATGTGGCTGGAATACTGCTATACCCACGAGGTTCAAGAACCTAGCTTGAAATAACTGGTTCAATTCTTGAGGATCAACATCAAAGTGAATGGAGAATCTGGGTCTTATGTTACCCCTTTGCCAAAAATTGTTTATGCCCCTGCCTCTTCCATGGTTTCCTCTGCTAAAGAAAATCATTACCTACAAGTATAATTATATCAAAATATAAAACATGAAAGGCTAATAAACCATAAATTAACTTTGTCTAAAGATAAACTCAAAACACTGTCTCTTATTATTTAACACAAAAGAATGCATGTCATTAATCCATTACTCTGTATACAATAATCATAGTCATTATGCCAATTAAAATCAACAATTGTCATTATTTAGAACATGGATATTCAATGAAATTATGGGATGTGATTTGGATTTATAATGAATGAAAAGTGTTATTTATGAAAAGGAAATAAATTATTGTTGTTCTAAATAAGACTCATTCTTAACCAAACCATTTTAATAATAACACCATTTTCATGATCAACTATAGGTCCCATTAATAATGCTCACTTTTCTAATTCAAAACTCCTCTTTCCAATTACATATTTCCTATACAATCATATTTCTTTTGGAATAGAACATCAAAAAAATAAAATGTTTTTGGGAAAAAATGAGGGATACATAATTTGCGTAAAATGAAATTATGGAGGGAAGTGATAATTGTCAACATCCTTTCCACATGCAAACATCATCCATCAATCATAAACACATATGATCAATTCAAACCTTCAAAATAAAACTTTGTATTTTTTTCCTTTGTATTCTTGAGAGTTAAATCCACTAAACAAAATATATCAACAATATTTTGAAAACTCTTTTTGTAATTTCTTATGGAAAGATTCATATTCAAAATTTTGAATTTTAACCATTCGAACCCTATTTTTTTTTTAAAATAATGTGACCATAGTAACAAAATGAATCCATTATGGGGTGCAAGAATTATTCCCATCTTATGTTGATAAACATATTTTCCATATATATTGTCAACTATAGAACTATGTTTTAAAGAGTAGCTTCCATTTAAAAATATTTGCAAAAACGAGACTTGAAGCCAATATGCCAACCAAATATGAGCACAAAATATGAAGTTGACTTCACACACATCCTTATCACTTCCGGTCAACACTTCCATTATGATAAAAAATTCGTGGAGACTGAAGGTAGGGTTATATCTTTGAATTCCAAAGTAAGTGGGCCGAGATAGGAGTATAAGTGGAAACCCTAGGTTTTGAGTTTCTTCAAAGTAATAACACTATAACTTAAAATATGTTGGTGGATTAGGCCAATAGGGGTGTGAAATATGCGTGATAAGGTAATTTAAATATACCCATATGACCCAACCAAATTTACAATAAACTAAACTCATATTATAGTGATCCATTTTTAAAAAATAAATCACATTTCTTCTAGAACAGATACAAAGATAGTCAAGATGAGAAGGCTTTGAGGGAACTGCAAGCATCCATTTGATTGTTTTTTTAGAATAAAATCTACAACCATAACAAGGAACCCACGGTGCCTAACAACATGCCATATCCATAAAAACCCAAATGAAAACAATAGTGATGAGACCGTTTTCCTCATTCGAAGCCCTTATTCCTTTTAACATGACTGTAAAAACTTAAATGCAAAATCCAAGTTGATATTTTTCCCTGGTAACCCTATTTATTTTGTATTAGCTTCATACAAAAAAAAATCCATCCACAACATTTCAAAATAAATGTCCAACAAATATTTATTCTCATAATAAACATAAAACATGCAAACAACTCGAGCCAATACTTAAAATTTACTAGAACAAAGCAAGTCATTGATGTCAGAGAAATCGAAAATTTCCATACCTATCAAAATAAGCTAAATAGCCACGAGAGATAAGCCCAAGGTCATTATCCAACCACCAAATAGCTTGAATCTACAAACCCATCCACAACATTTCAAAATCAATGTCCAACAAAGATTTTTTATGATAACAAACACACAACATGCAAACAACTCAAGCCAATATTTAAAATTTACCAGAACAAAGCAAGTCATCGATGCCTGAGAAGTCAAAAATGTCCATACCTATAGCGCACATTTTCTGCTACTAAGGTTTAATTGCTATTAAGAGAAGACTTTAACACCACTTGGTACATAACTCATACATGTATTATAAGTCCCATGCATTTAAACAAATAAACACATTCTACACAGAGTATTCATATGAGTTACTGCCATAATTAACAATCAATAGCATTTCATACTAATTCATATACACATCAGAATCATGATAACATAAGCAACATAGTCATGCAAATATGATTAAGGCATAATCAGATACTTATCTTTTAACAATGATTGATTCCACCAACCAAGTGCAGGCCTTCCACGAACCTCCCAGCCTTAGACCACACTGCTCATCAGCTCAGCAGTGGGTCACCCCCGAGCTGGGACTAAGCTCCACCCCAAGGCAAGGAATCCTAGGCTAGGCTGAGGTTACAGGGAAAACAACACAGAAAAATCTGGAAGGATTCTTCCCAGGATGCCACCTTACGCCCACTACTACCAGACTCTCATTCCCCACATGCCTGTTCTGCCCAGGAGTATACACCTTCACAAGCAYAGTTCATCGGTGCTAACCTCAATCTCTGGGTCTCGAAAATAGGGCGGATTAGGAAGTCTCAGAGCCCRAAGCTGGTGCTGGACACTCTCTAGAAGAAACCTCTTCCAACAACATCCACCTCTCTCACCTAGAGAGAGATCACACACAGGCTCAATCACAACTCGYGCTGGTCATCAAGCCACGCACAGTCCATCTCTGCATGGTCACCATAGCCAACTGGAAATACAACACGGCCTCTCAAACAAGATCAACAATGGCTCGAGGCCTCACAGTGATGGTTCAAAGGAATGCGTGATGAGTAATTTCTGTAGGGGACGACACAGACTCCATGACTCATAACGGAGGGTGAGACCGTCTCTTCAGAAACAACACAGGCTTTCCCACTGGTTCAACAATGGTGGAATGGTTCAGGGTCTCGGCTTCGGAACAGAGCCTCGACACATAGGTTTGATCAGTCGGACAGAGGGTGTGCATGGACTATCAAAGACAATACAGGGTTCTCGACTCTCAGAAACGCACGAGGTATTCTTGCAGAGGTTGGGTTGGTCATACTGTTCAATGCTCCCTACACGCTCAGGTAGTCGGGTGGAATGGAGGAGAGAGCCCCTTCACGGCTTACCTCATCTGTTTTATTTGCATGCATCAGGGTGGACACTTTTCACCCTTGTAACTGCATGCATTCCATCATCATGCATCCCCTTTGCATGCTTTCCCCTTGCCATAAACTTAGGATAAAAGTGAAAACATAAAATGCACATGTTCTTTTGGAATAATATTAAATATTATTATTCCCAGGCTTAAGCCCCCTAGGCTCAACTCTTAGCCCCTTTCCCACCTTCCAGCCCCTAATTCCTTTCCCACTCTATGGATGCTTAGTCCCCCTTCACTCATTCATCATGGTCGGTCTGCACATGGCGGTTTTTACAATTTTATTAAATGTTATGCATACATACAAGTACAAAATCAGGCCCTTGGCCCTTAACCCTTAGGCTCTCTGGCCTAACAATCACATAAGCCACCAGCTTATAAAAACTTGGCTCACCAGCCTATGAAACATAATTACAATTTCTTTCAGAACATGATTTGCAACGGGGCTCGGCCTTGGGGACACTACAATCCCCCTCCCCTTATTTTTGCACTATCCTCAGTGAAAATTTACATAACATCTGCAAGATTTTCAAAAAATTTCAAAAAGATGTGGGTACTCTGCCTGCATAACATTTGCATGCTCCCATGTCACGTCCTCAGGACCGTACCAGGTCCACTGGACCTTTACAAGCTCTATATCTCGATTTCAGAGCTGTATGCTTTTCCTATCCAATATGCGCATAGGATGCACTTGCAGGACACCTTCTGGTTCCACCTGAATCACAGTCCAATCGATAACATGATTAGCATCAGGTACATATTTCTTAAGTAGTGAAACATGAAACACATTATGTACAATCATAGATGCAGGTGATGCAAGCATGTATGCAACTGGCCCAATCCTTTCTAGGATCTCAAATGGCCCACAAAATCTTGTTTCCAACTTGGCGCAACTTCCCAGCTTCAGGGAACTCCTATTAGTTTTCACTTTCAGGAAAACATGGTCACCCACTTTAAATTCTCTATGGGTTCTGTTACTGTCAGCATAACTTTTATGCCTATCCTGGGCAGCTTTCAGATTCCATTTAATTTTTATCATTTGATCTTCCATTTCTTTGAGTAGCTTAGGCCCAACTATTACTCTGTCAGCTAGATTATCCCAGCTCACTGGAGTGTTTCACTTTCTTCCATAAAGCGCTTCGAATGGGCTCATCTTCAATGATGCATGATACCCATTATTGTAGGAGAATTCTACCAAATGCAGGTAGTCTTCCCACCTTGATGGTTTATCCATCACATACATTCTCAGCATGTCTTCTATTACTCTGTTCACTCTCTTTGTCTATCCATCAGACTCGGGATGATATGCTGTACTAAAGTTCAGATTCATTCTGAATCCTTTGAACAGTCCTTTCCAGAAATTTGAAGTGAATTTCGGGTCCCTATCAGACACAATTATCCTAGGAATTCCATGCAAGCGTGCAACTTCTTTTAAAAATATATCAGCAACATCAGCTGCACTGTGGGTGGTTTTCGGTGGAATAAAATGGGCATTTTTAGTAAGATTTTCCACCACCACCATGATTGAATCATGCTGCTTGCTTGTTTTAGGTAGTCTGATGATAAAATCCATTGTTACCAAATCCCATTTCCACTCAAGAATGGGTAAAGGCTGCAACAACCCTGCTGGGTGCCTATGCTCAGCCTTAACCTTTTGGCACTCCATACATCTGGCAATGTATTCAATGATTTCTTTCTTCAAACCCAACCAAAAATAATGGCCTTTGACTACTTCCATAGTCTTCTGATAACTAGGATGTCCAACATAAGCCATGTTATGCATCTCCTTTAGAATTGCCAGCTTCAATTCTCGGACATTGGGTACATACACTCTGTTTTTATACAGAAGTAAATCATCAGCTCCCAAGGTGTAACTTTCCTTGGTCTGTGGTTCTTCACACTGCTGTAGCTTTGCTACAAGACCTTTGTACTGCAAATCAGTATTTGCAGCTTCCAAAATTCTGTCTTTCATCTCAATCCAGTACATGCTAATGGTTGCATCATGTAATTTGTGCACTTTTCTGCTGAGTGCATTAGCCACCTTATTTTCTTTCCCTTTGATATGCTTGATATCAAAGTCATATTCGCACAGAAACTCCAACCATCTGATTTGCCTAGCATTTAAGGTCGGTTGATCAAATAAATACTTTAGACCGTTATGGTCTGTTCTCAACTTGAATCTCTTTCCCATGAGGTAATGTCTCCATTTCCTCAAGGCGTGGACGATTGCTGCCATCTCTAAATCATGAGTGGCATAATTCTTCTCATGCTCCTTCAACTTTCGGGATTCATAACAAACTACAAATCCCTCTTGGTTGAGAACTCCTCCTAGCCCCTCCTTACACGCATCTGTTCACACTACGTAATCCTTATTTGGATATGCAATCTTCAGGATTGGAGCACTAGTTAGCAGCTTCTTCAATCGCTGGAAGCTGCTCTCACATTCTTCAGTCCACTGGAACTTCTTCTCCTTCCTTTGCAAGGAAGTGATAGAATGAGCTATCTTTGAGAATCCNGCTATGAACCTCCTATAGTAGCCCGCCAGACCCATAAAAGATCTAACTTCTGCCACATTCCTTGGCGCTGGCCATTCTCGAATGGCCTGTACCTTTTCAGGATCCACAACGACCCCTTCTTCAGATATAATATGTCCCAAGTAATGGATCTGCCTTTGATAAAAAGAGCACTTGCTCAGTTTCGCATACAACTGGTGTTCTCTCAACACCTGCAACACCATTCTTGGGTGTTTCTCATGTTCTTCCTTTGTCTTGGAATACACCAAGATATCATCCAAGAAGACTATGAAAAACTTGTCCAAATAATCTCTAAACACTCCATTCATTAAGCACATGAAAATAGCAGGCGCGTTGGACAGTCCAAACGACACCACCGTGAACTCATAATGACCATACCTTGTTCTAAAGGTGGTCTTGTTGATGTCCTCATCCTTTATTCTCACTTGGTGATATCCATATCGGAGATATATTTTTGAAAATATTTTCGCATCCTTCAACTGATCAAAAAGATCATCAATCCTTGGAAGAGGATACTTTTTCTTGACAGTGACCTTATTCAACTGCCGAAAATCAATGCATAGCCTCAACGTCCCATCTTTCTTCTTCATGAATAGGACCAGGGCTCCCCACGGTGACACACTGGGGTGAATGTAACCTTTCTTCAGTAGCTCTTCGAGCTTCAATTGCAACTCTTTCAGCTCTGGTGTACTCATTCTATAAGGAGCCTTTGAAACTGGAGCTGCTCCAGGCATCAAATTTATATAAAAATCGATGTCCCTCTTCGGAGGTAGTCCAGGTACCTCATGAAATACATCCTTGAACTCTTTGAGTACCTTTTGATCTTCCAGATTCGATACTACATCTCGGGATGCTTCTTCCACCCGAGCTGCATATAATTGACAACCTTTCCGGTAACATTTCTTCAGCTGCATGGCTGAGATTTCCCTAACAGCCACGGCTCTGGGAATTCCTTGGATTGTTACCTAATTTCCCTCTTTGTTCAGGCATGTAAACCTCTTGTTACAGAAATCCAGAAGGGCATGGTGCTAGTCCAACCAGTCCATCCCAATTAAGCAATCGTATGAGCCTAAAGGCAGAATGTTCAATTCAACCTTAGTGCTCATTCCTTTCATGTCCACTGAACAGGACTTAACCAATTCAGTGACCTTCTTCTTGGTCCCTGTGGCTAACTACACTAACCAAGACTTCTCATGTTTGCTTCTCGTTAGATGCAAACTTTCCACCACTCTAGGATCTACATAACTATGGCTAGCCCCTGAATCAATTAAAATAACAAGTGGTCGGTTGTTGATCGTACCTTCCACTTCAATNATGTGCGATTGAAATTATGCTTGCTTGTTGTCCAGGGCTGTGTATATCCTCGGCATTCTGCTTCCCATATCCTCCACTGTTTAGCTTGTTGAACAATATGTACAGTTCTTTCTTTACCATTTTTATGGGGACAATCTCTGTACTTATGGTTTCCTTGACAGCCCCAACACTGAATGGGTGTTTGTCTCTGTCTTTGTGCTCCCTCTTCAGTCATTCTCGGCTCTCTAAATGATGTCTGTCCCTGAAGACTGTTTCTGAAAAAGGAAGGCTTGTTTCCCTTCTGCCTCTGTTCCTTCTTAAACTTCCTCTGATCCTTCCAAACCTTCCGAAGGATAGGCCTTTCTCCTTGCTGTTCATACAAGCATTTCACCCTTCTTATGGTTTCTTCCATGGTATTAGGATCGTCATATTGAATCTTGTCACTCATGGAAGGTGGCAGTCCACTAAGATATCTCTGACTCTTGACAGCCTCATCTTTGATGAATGGAACATACTTCAGTAGTTCTAGAAAACTTCGTTCATACTCATCAATAGTCATGCTACCTAGCTTGAGTTCGAAGAAATCCTTCATCTTTCTGTCATAGTATCTTTTAGTCAAGTATTTCTTCTCAAAATACCTCTTAAATTCCTTCCAAGTGACCTCTTTCTCTCTGATGTGCTGCACCTACACAAATTGATCCCACCACATGGATTCTTTTCCTTTCAGTTGATACATTGCAATTCTTCCTTCTGCATGGGAAAAATAATTCTGCAGTTGGAAGTATTTCTTCATGCCAAGCAACCAGGTCTCGGCATATTCCTCCTTATTTTGTTCTCCATCGAATGTTGGAGGCTTAATCTTGTTCATCTCCCCTTTCAATTCCTCCTTTCCATATTTTCGATGTTTTTTGGTAGGGGACGGGCTTGAACTACTGTGTGTCTCCCTGTCAGAATATCTTTGGGAGCGACTAAGATGTTGGCTACCACTCCTCGACCTACTTCTTCTCCCATGGGTTCTGCGACTCTCCATCTTACTTGAGTCTCTTCCCTTCTCGAGTTTCCTCTCTATTCTTTCCAGGATCTTCAAAAATTTTAAGTTTAATACACCCTGTCGATCCCCGACTTTCATGATCTTTCGACTATCAACTCGACGATCCTGGGCCTCTCTTTGCAATCCTTCAATGATTTTCATTATGTGTCCTTCCTTATCCTTCTCTTTTCCATGCCCATTGGAGTTTGATCCTTCGATTCCCAGGTTAACATCCTTTCCTTCCTGTTTGTCTTCTATTTCAGGGGTAATCTGCACCTTTCCCCACTCCATACTCGGCGTCAGTTAACTGGAGTCCTAACCTCCGTTGAACTCTGCACATGCACTATTCAATTAAATTCAAAGTTTTTCAGGCCATTAAACCTTCATGAACAATCCTCAACATTTATAAGCCAATACAAACTAAAAAAAAAGACATTTCGATTCAAATAAGTTTTCTGAGCTCTCTTTCGGCTTTGCAATTTTCGGGTCTTCGAAACTTTCGTTTTCAACATTTCGGGAATTTCGGGCCTTCGAGTTTTTGGTACCCGGGACTTCGGGTTTTCGACACCCGAGAGTTCATTTTGCAGTGACTCACAACCTTTTCTCATTTCAATTCCCGAATTCCGAAAAATTGGTTTCCTTATTCTCTGGGTCCACAACATAATTGTTGTCCTTAAAATCTGCTACGTTTCTTCTGTCTTCGGAGATTTCGGGACTTCGGGACTTCAGTTTTTCGGTCCATGAGGCTTTCAGACTTGCTTTCCTTTCCAACCCCCAACTTCTGAAATTCCGATTTACTTTATCCTCCGGGCCCACATAGCACAGTGGTCACCCACAACCACGGTGGCACGTGGCATGTTCATGAGGGTCCATGTCGCTTTTAACGACGTCATCGGGTCCCACCACTCTCACTTTTCTTCTCGACCCACTGGCATGTGGTACACTTTCATGTGTCCACTTCTATCCCTAGTAAAATCCCACGGTCAGGTCTTTCTCAGATCTACGACGCAGATTCTTTCTGCGTTTCGAGGTTTCAAGCATCGAAAGTTCGTGCATCCACACATCTTGAACTTCCATTTTCCAAAATCCCAAAATCACTGTCTACTAACCTACCTGATCCAATGGTCAAGTTCTTCTCCCCACGATCTACGGTGTAGATTGTTTTCAGGATCTTGGGGTTTTGGGTTTTTCGGAGGTGCTCACCTCTTCTCACCTCCCATCTCCCAAAACGTCGATTTCTTCCTGGGAAATTAACGATCCCGATCTCTCTTAGATCGATGGTTATGATCCAATCATGAATTTGCATTTCATGAATTCTCATGAACTCACCCGTTGACTATTTTCAAGTTACGAGTCAGCGAAGGGATGATCACTCTCCACATGTTCTTTCTGATGGACGGTTCTGACTAACTCGGGATTTCGTGTATCGTGATTTCCACACTCTTTTGAAATTCCAAAGGGCTTTAAACCCCGTGCACACTTTCCAGATCTAATGGTCATGAGGGCTCATCTTCCCTCCCGAACAGATCCTAAATCTCCTACACTTCCGATGTGGAGTTCTCTCTCCCTGTGGAATTATACCACACTAGCTACGGTTTCATAACGCCGCTATACCTCCTGAGCTTTAAAAACTCGTCAAGTAACTCCCTGACACTTTGGAGCAAACCAGGGTCCGAAATTGGTCTCCCAGACACAATTTTTCCTCACACCCTCGGTCCAAAGACCACTCAACTGGCCCATCTAGGCTCAATGTCAAAACCTTGGCTCTGATACCAAACTGTAGCGCACATTTTCTGCTACTAAGGTTTAATTGCTATTAAGAGAATACTTTAACACCACTTGGTACATAACTCATACAGGTATTATAAGTCCCATGCATTTAAACAAATAAACACATTCTACACAGAGTATTCATATGATTTACTGCCATAATTAACAATCAATAACATTTCATACTAATTCATATACACAGGGGAATCATGATAACATAAACAACATAGTCATGCAAATATGATTAAGGCATAATCAGATACTTATCTTTTAACAGTGATTGATTCCACCAACCAAGTGTATGCCTTCCACAAACCTCCCAGCCTTAGACCACTCTCATCAGCTCAGCAGTGGGTCACCCTCGAGCTGGGACTAAGCTCCACCCCAAGGCAAGGAATCCTAGGCTAGGCTGAGGTTACAGGGAAAACAACACAGAAAAATCTAGAAGGATTCTTCCCAGGATGCCACCTTACGCCCACTACTACCAGACTCTCATTCCCCACATGCATGTTCTGCCCAGGAGTATACACCTTCACAAGCACAGTCCATCGGTGCTAACCTCCCTCTCTGGGTCTCGACAACAGGCCAGATCAGGAAGTCTCAGAGCCCGAAGCTGGTGCTGGACACTCTCTGGAAGAAACCTCTTCCAACAACATCCACCTCTCTCACCTAGAGAGAGATCACACACAGGCTCAATCATAACTTGCGCTGGCCATCAAGCCACACACAGTCCAGCTCTGCGTGGTCACCATAGTCAACTGGAAATAAAAAACGGCCTCTCAAACAGGCTCAACAATGGCTCGAGGCCTCACAGTGATGGTTCATAGGAATGCGTGATGAGTAATTCCTGTAGGGGACGACACCGACTCCACAACTCAGAATGGAGGGTGAGACTGGATCTTCAGAAACAACACAGGCTTTCCCACTGGTTCAACAATGGTGGAATGGTTTAGGGTCTTGGCTTCGGAACAGAGTGTCCACGCATAGGTTCAATCAGTCAGATAGAGGATGTGCATGGACTATCAAATACAATACGAGGTTCTAGACTCTCAGAAACGCACGAGGTATTCTTGTAGAGGTTGGGTTGGTCGTATTGTTCAGTGCTCCCTACATGCTCAGGTAGTCAGGTAGAATGGAGGAGAGAGCCCCTTCACGGCTTACCTCGTCTGTTTTATTTGCATGCATCAAGGTGGACACTTGTCACCCTTGGAACTACATGCGTTCCATCAACATGCATCCCCTTTGCATGCTTTCCCCTTGCCAGGAACTTAGGATAAAAGTGAAAACATAAAATGCACATGTTCTTTTGGAATAATATTAAATATTATTATTCCTAGGCTTAAGCCCCCTAGGCTCAATACTTATCCCCTTTCCCACCTTCCAGCCCCTAATTCCTTTCCCACTCTATGGATGCTTAGTCCCCCTTCACTCATTCATCATGGTTGGTCTACACATGGCGGTGTTTACAATTTTATTAAATGTTCTGCATACATACAAGTACAAAATCAGGCCCTTGCCCCCCAACCCTTAGGCTCTCTGGCCTAACAATCACATAAGCCACCATCTTATAAAAACTTGGCTCACTAGCCTATAAAACATAATTACAATTTATTTCAGAACATGGTTTGCAACGAGGCTCGGCCTTGGGGACACTACAATACCTGTCAAAATAAGCTAAATAGCCATGAGAGATAAGCCCAAGATCGTTATCCAACCCCCAAATCCCTTGAATCTACAAACCCTCGACTAATCATAAACATGCCATTTACAACAAACAACAATGCAAAAGGTGGTATTCTCAGGAGGGAAAACCAACTAGAGTGCATTAACTCTCCATCAAATCATGTCGTCTCAACATTCATCAAGACTTACCAACATTTCACGATATCCAACCAACATTTACACAGTCGAAAGTACCTATTCGCCAACTCAGACTCCAAATCGAGCCTTGGTACTATGCGTCGAGCCCACAACTATACCCAAATCAATATAGGATATTTGTAACTATTGTAAGTTATCACCGCTTTCATACAACAAGCATATCAACTTACCAATCAAGCGATGTGAAATATTATGCTCATAACATATATGAATTCAACTCTAAGTTGTGTTCGTTTACATGTTGCATGTGACAACCTTGTATGATATCGCACGCACACACACACGCGCACGGACACACACACACACACACACACACACACATGCATGGAATAAAGTTGACCACCTTTTTTTTAAATATGTCACAAGCCATATTAAAATCATTAAACTCTAAAACTTATAATCTTAAGTGTTATAATTCTGGTAGGAAATTCCTCTCACCCTTTTCTTTTTCCTTTAATCATGGCGATGACATATTTAATGCAATATGAGGACAAGGAGTCTCATAAATCATTGTCGAAGAAATTTGTGAGTGTAATAAAATATCAAATTGTAATTTAATATAACAATTTGTTTGCAGGTCGCATTTTCTTTCTCAGAAAAAACAAGGAGTGAAATCAACTTAACAGAGCTTCTCTAAGGGGTCCCACCTAGTAGTTAAATAATATAGTAATAGAAATAATATAGTTCATTTCAATCTTTTGCAGGAAGGATTCATGTTGCGGAATTTTGCATCAACTACTAGAAACTCCACAGGGAAATCTACTTGTAGTATATTAGAACTCGTGAATTCTGGTTTTGACAAAATCAATAGGGGTACGTAATAATAAGTGATAAAAATAGACCAAGAATGAGAAGTTATACAACAAGGGGATATAAAATGAAAACAAAATGATATATGAAATGGGACTTCGTTGAGCAACTTATGAAAAGTGAGATATATGAGGGGGTTTGTGTTGATTTTTTCAGCTATGTGAGACATTCTTCGGCTTACAAACCTCTGAGATGTGGATCATTGCATCTACATGAGACTTTATCCAGCTTACAAACATGAGAGAAAGCCCTTGAGAAGGGTGTGTGGTTCCTATCTGAGACAGAGATGGAACGTAGATATGACCTCCTCCATTATGAGAGTTGAGAAGAACTCCATATGATTCTCCGGTGAGAAAGGCGAACTGTAGAGTTGGATGTGCCTGTGGCTAAGAACAATGTGAACATGTGAAATCCAAAAGTGTTGGGTGCATTTTCATGATAATAGAAATGAAGATGATGTATTAGACTCCTTTGAGAAGAAGAGTTGATGAGAAACTCCAAATGACACCCATGTGTAATGCAATGGGAAAGAAGATCCGTTGAGTGGACGTTCCTATGGACGAGCACAGGTGAATGTGATCCTAGTGGCTGAGCACTGGTGAAGAAGTGGTTCTTTTGTGCAATACAATGAGCGAGAGATATGGACATACCTATGGATGTGCCCCTAGTGGATGAGAACTAGTGGGTGTATAATATCCCTTGCTATATTTTTTAAGAGTCAGACCTTCTTGTAACCCTAACTTTAATGTAAAGGGTACAGGTCGACCCCACCTTAATGTGATTAATAATTAATGTAGCAAATAATTAATATAAAAAATAATTAATATGGTAATTATTAATTATATATTGAGTTATTGAGGTCGTCCCTATTGTGTCAATAGACACAACATTTGATGTGACAAGTCTTATATAAATAAAGGTGAATCCCCATTGAGGAAACACACTTAACATTGTGTCATCTCATGATTTCATAAGTTGAGCTCTGAAATTATGAGAATTGCAGCACCCTCTTGTGTGCTAGATTTGGTGATGGTGTGGGAAGTCTTTCTCTTGAGGAATATAACAAAGGATTGGCTGGGTTTTCTTCCCTTGTTGAGAAGGGTTTCCCAGGATACTTCTTGTGTATTTGTGTATGGATCTTCTTCTTGTGATCTTTGTTTTTTGCAATAGTTATGGTTCAAGTAATTGTTGAAAGAAAATTTAAAAGGAATACATGAGCCATAGCTCACTAAAAATATAACATGGTATCAGAGCTGGCTTGAAGAAAACCATTGCACATTAAAGAATTGAAGGAAATTTATGTCGAAACACTGTTGTAGGTATGAGGAGGAAGAAGGTCGGATCTCCCTTCTGTGGTGTATGGAAAAGAGACCAGAGGGGCAATGCTAATGTGGAAAAGAAGAGGTCGGAGTCTACATTCATAAATAAAGGGCCGAAGCCTAGGAGAAACCCCAAGCAGCCCTGAAATTTTGTGAAAGAGGCTGGAGCCTACAATTATGAAGAAAAGGGAAGATCTGTCCAATTTAAAAGTGGTTGCAGGCCTCTAATACTGCCACATCAATACCCCAACAATAAAAGAAAGAAGGTGGGCCAAATCTAGTGCTTCATGTGGAATAAAGGTTCTTGTGGCATAAAATTAAAGGGGGCCTGGATCTAGTCAAACCTGTGGTAACCCTCCTTAAAAATACCACATGCCTAAACCAAACCTTATTCAAGTTTTCTATATAGCAGGGAAATGCCGCCACTTGTCTCTTGGCAACTCGATCTACTAGAAAATGTAGTCATTGTTTATGAGAGGCTCATCATATCAGTTACAAAACTACAATAGGAAGTCTAGATTGTATTAAGATCATCATATCAGCTACATGACTGTATTAGGTAGTCCGGATAGTGTAAATTCTCAGCAAAAGAAAACTATTAAATATCTAACTCCAGTGGCATGATAGATAGCTGAAATAAAACGCAACAAATAATGATGGGACTACACCGTAAATATTCATAAACCATCTTTCCTTCCATTTCTTATTCTTTATCAAATATTTCGTAGTTACACAAGATTCCTCACTAGGTTGGATCTTTTGGAAGGGATCCTCAGATTTAGCGCAAAGAATAAACAGATGGGATTCAGAGGCAATCTGCCATTCAGTTAGCTAGTCATAGGATCAACTTCATCTTGGTTGGAAGAAATCCTTCCAAGATTAAGGACCTTACAAATGAAATACAAGCCAAATATAGAACCCAAGTGAAAAGTATTGTGGTGGATTTCAGTGGAGATCTGATAGAAGATATGAGCAAAGTAGATGAGTCCATTAAAGACTTGCATGTTAGAATTTTGATAAACAATGTTGGCGTGTGATACCCCTATGCCGGGTTCTTTCATAAAGTTGATTCACAACTTCTCAAGAATCTCATAGTAGTAAATGTGGAAAATACTAATAGAATAATCCACACTGTGCTTCCTAGAATGTTGAAAAGGAAGAAGGGTTCCATCGTAAACATTGGCTCTAGTGCCACACTAATTTCTTTCAGTCCTCTCTACACTATCCATGTTGATACCAAAACATATGCGGACCATTTTTCAAAGTCACTCTATATGGAATACAAGCAAAGTGGATCCGATGTGCAGTGCCAAAATTATGGAAGATAAGCTTGATGAATCAAGCAACTTCAAGTTCCTAGAAGACAATACTTCAAAGGAGGATCTATTGTGGGTGACACAAAAAGGTGACACTGTGACTACCTTCTTCATGAAGATACTAGAGGACACAAATCAACCAGGTGCCATTGAATAAATCATATCAAGCACCCTCATGTATGAACTTATATATATATATGTTATTTGCATCATTGTCATAAGGGTATTTGTAGGAGGAAGAAACCCCTAGTGAAAATCATGGACCCAGAGAAGTCTTAGTGCATTCAAAAGAACAACACACTAGAAGTAAAAACCTCAGGTTTGATTGTTTTATTATCTTGTTACATTACAAGTAGGTGTTGTAGTTGCGACAACAATCCTTAATTTTTTTTGATTCTAGAGATGTACTCATGAATCTCCTCTAGGATATATTCTTGTCTTGTTTCCTTGTTCTAGGCAGGTTAACAACAAAGGAAGATGTTTTTCCTTCAAAGGCTTTAGAGGGAGTCAAAACTAATTGAGAAGAAGGAAAATACAAATATCTTGTCCCCCTCAGCTGTTCAGAGGGAGACTGCCATTGATACAGTTGATCCAGTTGATATTCCTAGGGACTTTACAGTAGGCCATAAAAGGCATGTCTTGGCTTAAGAAACTCTACAAGAGGTAGAAAGACAAGTAGCTGATGAAAGCATCGAGAAATAAAAAATGAGACTTTTCATCAGAGGATTCTCACAAATAGAGGGAGTTGCCTATGATGTGACACTTGGTCGAGTAATACCAATACACTTCCATCCGTAATACCATCCATGAGTTGGAAGCTATATCAGATGGATGGATTCTTGTTGAGTTTGGGTTTCAACAAGAGTGTTTTTGAACCAAACCTATATTATTACAATGTTGGTGACAAGATCGTGATTTTGATTACTTATTTAGAGAGCATTGTTGTTGGATAGAAGTAAGATTTGAATTCCGATTTCAAGATTAGGGATATAAGTATGATGCACTACTTCTTGGACAAGAATTATGACAGAGGACCGATTTTATTTTCCTAAGTCTAAGAAAATATAGAGTGGGAATATTAAAGAAGTTAAGTATGGAAGAGTGCAAAATCCACTATGATGGATTAAAAGAAGAAGACCGATGATGATTCAAATGAGATTGATCCATAGCTGATTGGATCATTGATGTATCTGGTTAACACCAGACTTGATTCATGCCATGCAGTGAATGTGCTTAGTCATTTCACGAGTCAACCGAGACAGACTCACTAGACAACAACAAAACATGTATTAAGATATATACGAGGAAAAATCAGATATGACCTGAGATATGCCCCCAGTGTGAACTTGAGTTTGCAGGATATGCCAATTCATATTGAGCAGAAAGTATAGTGGACCGGAAAAGCACATTCGGTTGATGTTCTACCATGAAGTTTTCCACGATTTCCTGATGCAACAAAAAACAAAACTCTATAGCCTTGAGTACCACAGAGGAAGAGTATATAGCATCGAGTGTGCGAAGCAATGTGGCTTTACAAGATTTTGACATATTTACTTGACCATGAGATGGATACTCTGATGATAACCAAGAGTCATGTGTAAAGCTCCTTGAGAACCCAGTGTTTCCTGATGGATTGAAACACAATGAGATGAAATATCCTTATATCAAAGATATGATGTAGAGGAAAATTGTACACATGTAGTACCTTCCTACACATGAGCAGATTGTAGAAATATTCACCAAACTAACTTGGTGCAGAACGCTTCCGTAGTTGAGAGGGAGAGTTGACAACTCCAGCCAAGAAAAAATTCAAGTACATTCATGTGTGACTTAGCATGATGAAGAATTCCTCCCTAACTGAGAGGGAGTGTTGATGATTGCAGTTATCTGAGACATTCTCTAGCTTACAAACCTATGAGATGTGGATCATTGCAGCTATGCGAGACTTTCTACAACTTACAAACTTGACAGAAATCCCCTGAGAAGGGTGCGTGGTTCCTATCTGAGACAGAGATGGAATGTAGAGATGACCTCCTCCATTATGAGAGTTGAGAAGAACTCCATATGATTCTCTGGTGAGAAAGGAGATTTGCAGAGTTGGACGTGCATGTGGTTGAGCATAAGGTGAACGTGTGAAATCCAAAAGTGTTGGGTGCATCATCATGAGAACAGAAATGAAGATGATGTATTAGCCTCCTCTGAGAAGAAGAGTTGATGAGAAACTCCAAATGAATCCCCTGTGTAATTCAATGGGAAAGAAGATATGTTGGGTGGATGTGCCTGTGGATGAGCATAGGTGAACGCGATCCTAGTGGCTGAGCACTAGAGAAGAAGTGGTTCTTCTGTGTAATACAATGAGCGAGAGATATGGACATACCTATGGATGTGCCCCTAGTGGATGAGAACTAGTGGGTGTATAAGATCCCTTGCTATATTTTTCAAGAGTCAGACCTTCCTGTAACCCTAATTTTAATGTAAAGGGTACAGGTCGGCCCCACCTTAATGTGATTAATAATTAATGAAAAAGATAATTAATATAAAATATAATTAATATAAAAGATAATTAATATGGTAATTATTAATTATATTTTGAGTTATTGGGGTTGGCTCTATTGTTCCAATAGACACATCATTTGATGTGACAAGTCTTATATAAATAAAGGTGAATCCCCATTGAGGAAACACACTTAACATTATGTCATCTCATGATTTCAGAAGTTGAGCTCTGAAATTATGAGAATTGCAACACCCTATTGTGTGCTAGATTTGGTGATGGTGTGGGAGGTCTTTCTCTTGAGGAATATAGCAAAGGATTGGTTAGGTTTTCTTCCCTTGTTGAGAAGGGTTTCCCAAGATACTTCTTGTGTATTTGTGTATGGATATTGTTCTTGTGATCTTGGTTTGCTGCAGTAGTTATGGTTCAAGTAATTGTTGACAAAAAATTTAAAAGGAATACATGAGCCATAGCTCACTAAAAATATAACAGTTTGGTCATGTTTGTATAACCAACAAAGAAAAAATTACATTGATGAAATTTCGACCTTGGTACAAATTTTACAAAATCATCAGATGTGCTCTTATTTAAATTGGAATGAAGGGTAGAAAGGGAAGGGTAAAAGGGGAGATTCACGACCATCAAGTTAGTAGCAAAGAATTTAATTTAAGGTACATGAAATGTCTCATCAACATTTAAAGAAAAGAGAAGCATAATATCTCTATTGTGTGTTTAATTTCTAAACTAACCAACAAAATTTCCAGACAATGATTGTTGGGCCCGAGATATGATCACTTTTATGACGGTTATTATGCACTTTTGCCACATGTACATATGTGTTTTTCATCTTTTGAAGGATATTTTTGAAGAATTTTATGATAAAACAGTATGATCGACATAAGGTACGTACGATTCATGTTTAATGATTGTATCGAGCATAATTTATCATGTTTTCACACTTCCAAGGATCTGATTCACGTTTTTTGATGTTACAGGGTGAAAATGCACTACGTTTCTGCTTCCGACACTTGATCCGACACTCATTTCGACACTCGTTCCGACACTCAATCTGACACTCTGTCCAACACCTCTTCCTGCACAAAAATGGAAGGTGATTTGGCGGCTATGGTATTGGCGGCCAGTTGGGGGTGAATCAGAGACGTGGGTTTTGTTCATCCTTATCCCCTCTAGCTATTGAACTCTTGACAACTCGATTTTGGGTTGTTATGGTGGGTGATTATTGGCTAGCTCTGTTTCGGCAGTTAGGGCACCATTAATGAAATTTTCCAATTTTAGAAGTGGTTCGAACCTCCTGTAGTTGACCACTTGTTTTGTAAACATTATAAATACCACTATGGTGGTCAGATAATTGTTAAGAAGTAGAATAAGTCATGTGTTAGAGCCAAAAAATATTTTGGCTCTGTTTTTACATTTTTCAATTGCCAGAATTGTATAAAACTGTGTTTCTGCATTTTAATGGTGAATTCCTTTTGCTGAGCTCGTGGTGTGCTTTTAGGGAGTGACCATGACTTGATGGGGGGCCCACCAGTAGTTTGGTAACTGTTCTTTGTGTTTGTTTATGTATTTTATAGATTAATCGTTCTCTTTATTTTCTGTACATGCATTTCTATTTTGTTAATTAGTTTGTTGTTATAATTTAATTTGCTTTGACTCTCTTTTGCAGGTTAGTATGATGAATTGTGTTAGCATGCATTAATCTCGTAGTTAGGAATGGATTTGCAGACTCCTAGACTAACCCCATGTGTAGTTAAATACTAGATTATGTTTTTATCTAAGATTTTAGAATCAAGTTTCAAACAAAGTTTTGAATAGCATAGAATAGAATTTAATTTGGGTTTTAATTTACAAGGATTTGATGGATGGATAGAGTTAATTCTAATTTTTAATGACATATTGCTTATTTTAGTTTTATATAGATCTTGCTTACTTAGTTGTTGATTAATATAGATTTTAGTTTGCTTTTTAATATCATGTTTTAAATTTCTGTTTTTAGTCATTTCCTTATTTGCAGTTTGAATTGTTAGAATAGACATAGCATAGTTTCATGTTACGTAATTTTTTGCCTAGAATTAGATTGCAATTGTAGTTCTTAGTTAATGAATGAGTTTAAGTATGAATTTTTCTTATGTAGAATAGAAGTATAATGATGATCTCGTTATGTTGTTGATGGTTAATAAATGAACATGCAAGGTATTTAATATTGTTTTTGTCTTCACACAACCACCAACATTATATCTGAATTGTCATAGGTTAAAGATAGTTTCTTTCTTTTGTAGGTTAGAGATAGTTTCTTGCTTTCATAGATTAGAATAAACTTTTATTGCTGTTGTAGGATAGATATACTTTTCTTTGATAGGTTAGATAGTATTTTGCTTATCATAGATTAAGAATTAGTTGTTATTCTTTCTTGCTTTCAATATAATAGATTTCCTTTCATGCATTAGAAATAGTTTTGCATTGAACATTTAGTCCATTTGCCTTTTAGATTTCCTTTCATGCATTAGAAATAGTTTTGCATTGAGCATTTAGTTCACTTGCCTCTTAGGCTAGATAGTTGTTCAATGAGAAGTTTTACTTTGATTGCTTGCAGTAGTTAGTTGCCTTTGCTTACTTGCCTTTTTCTTTAGTAGGTTAGTTAGGTGCCTTTGCTTACTTGTCTTTTTCTTTAGTAGGTTAGTTAGGTGTCTTTGCTTGCTTGTCTATTTTATTTAATAGGTTAGATAGGTGCTTTTGTTTACTTGCTTATTTATTTGCTTTCATAGGGTAGTTTCTCATTGAATGTAGGTTGGCAAGCTAAATAAGTTTGCTTTTGTCATTTTCTTGTTATGCTTAGTAGTTTTCTTATTGCTTATTGTTGAACTAGTTTTCTTTACATAGGGTTTTACTTGCTTTCTTAGGAACTATCCATCGATCCTTGGCCCAAAATTACTTAGGTTACCTAGTTTCAATTTGCTTAGTAGGGTTTTCTCGTTAGATAGCTTTGCTTAAGTAGATTAGCCTTAGATAGCTACTTTTAATAGTTAGACTATACTCCTTCTAGCCCTTCTGCCTTTGGCATATATTTTTCTACAACTCTAAGTTTACTTACCCTGGGTTGACAATTTAATTGAGGGTTTTTACTGTGTTTTAATGCACATATAACACCCATCATTTTTGGTGCCATTGTAGGGGAGTTGTCTCAAGGTAAGAAGTAGTTAGGAAATAGATCATCCTTAGACCTTAGCATTATCTTGGTGGTGGGGGAGCTTTAAGATGAGAGGTAAGAACCTACGCATATGCTATAGCAGGTTCCCCCAAACCAAATAGTAGTTTTTATTTTTTGTTTTTGTTTATTAATAGACCTAGAAACCAAATGGTAGATTTTTATTTTGTTTTTTCTTTCTTTCATGAATAGGCCTAGAGACCCACAAGGTAGATACATTAAATCAAAATCAGACCTTTCAACCAAGGTTCCTTTTGATCTCTTTGGGGGAAGGAACGTTCCACTCATAAGCTCCACAGACCAATACCCGAAAACATGAGCTAGCTCAACCCAAAGAGCTAAAGAAGTCTCTAAAAGAGACTAAAACAAGGAGCACTATAGAATAAGAAATTGAAGCATCAGTAATAGAGGGACAGGAGGCAATACCACTCGATCCTTTCGCAGAACCTAACAATACAACCTTTGTTTTCTTACAACCATCAGGAGATCCTAACTTTGTGGACATCATCTTTGTGTGAACCGAGTTTTATCAAATGACAAGATGAATTCAAAGGTGACCATTAGTTTGGAAGAACTCTCTAAAATCCTAACAACAACTGGGATCTCTTCTTTTCAGGAAGAACCCATCTTGAAAATAGTCAAGAACTTATCTACCTCTCCAGAAATATTAGAAGAATCAAGGTCCTATGAGCTACAAAATGATTTTCCTTGCCAAACTGTGAAGGAAGTTGAAAACTTATGGACTACCTCTGGTGGAGAGAAATCACTAAGACCTGAGATTGAGGGGTTCTCAACATCCATATCAGTATATCCTTTATGTACTTCAGAAATCAAACATCCAGAAGAAAAGATCTACACAACATGATGAAGGAGAGCATAGAAATTACTGTTGATGAACATCAAGATTACATTGAAATTTGGTTTCAAGAGGTCATGAGGACACACTACTATTCTCTTCTTCAACACCTTCTGATGCCCAAACAAGTAGGTTGGTTGGTTCTTCATATCCACGTAATCATTGTGGTAAATTTTTCATACATGGATATGAGTATGTTTCTTATCTTTCTCTGCACATGGTTACATTGGAAGAGTTCCTAAACTTGAATAAAGATTTTCCCTTTATTTTTAGGTAGGGTAGGATAGTAAATAAAAGTTGCATGTTGTTAATTTAGCTTAGAGTCTAATGCAACCTCATTTTACATTTTCTTTTAATAAAATAACTATGAGATACATGTTCCAGTGACTTGATCTCATTAGTCTTTGATATTTTAGAGTGTGTTTTTTTTCTAGAGACTTTTGTAGTTATTTATTTCACCAGGAGTACACAGTTTCAAGGATCTTTCCTCAAAACATTGTTATACTTGATATTTGTGTCCACTAAAGCATCAAATGAATATTGACTTACTGTAATTAGCCATGGTTTTGCAAAAAATTCTCATTTTTAGGCATTCTAAAGTAGTTGCTCTTGAAACTCTTCACCACTGTATAAGGAAGTGATACCATAACTATCAAGCCTAGAGGTATCTCGTACA
Organism: Picea engelmannii; assembly: GCA_009831015.1. NCBI lineage: Eukaryota > Viridiplantae > Streptophyta > Pinopsida > Pinales > Pinaceae > Picea > Picea engelmannii. The sequence continues at coordinate 298,691 of ML778811.1, forward strand.
TTTTTTCCAAGAAACCTAAGTAAGTGAGTCAAGTGTATTTATCAAAGAGTAACAAGGAGGTCTAATTAGCGGTTAGTCATGGAAACATCACAATAACTACAAAGGAAGAAAGTAAGTTGAACCTAGAGATACCTTTCTGTTCTTTCTCAATGGTACCATCCACTACACACTAAATAACTTGATTATATCATGTCTTTATATAGGCCATGTCCGCTTAAGTACCCCTTACATTGGGACAATCACTAAGTATTATAACGAAAAGTCATCCTCTAACATCAATACCATCCCAATTAAAAAAAAAGAGAAAGAAAAAGTTGTTTTCAGAGTTGTTCCCCCATCTTCTTGCATAAACAATCTTATACTAAAATTTTAAAGGATGGAGGGCCAGTCTCTAAGGGTTTAAGATTCTAACCCACTGGGATACTGAACATGTATGATGACAATGGGTACTGGCCTGTGGTATGACTAGGTAAACCCGTCGGAGTACTGAACAAGATTGTTGGTAGCGGGACATTCTACCTAACGAAGATGGTAATCTGCCAAAAATAAATAATAAATTTAAACTTGTCCTGATGTACAACATTACTTGCAGACAAAGCTGACATGAAGTATGTGTGGTTAAGCTAAGGTTAATGAATCTCATAAAATTTCCATTGGGAAATAACTCTAAGACTATCTTGAAACTCGCTTGTCTACCTCTTCTTATCTATATATAGGATCTCTTATCCTATAGGTGGGGCCATCTCCTAACCATCTCTTCAAAAATATCTGTGAAATTTTATCTTTACACTTGACATACTATAAATTTTCGGCTATTGGAGGATACTGACTGGCTTCCTATACTTTTGATTATGAGGTGTCACAATAATTAGGTGCTGGGGAGGGGTTCATGAGTTTACAAATGATAACATTGGCTAGAAGAAGTAAATCTTTGTAAAAATTTTGTACTATTTTCATGATATAGGTTATTATATCAACAGTCATTTTATCTTGAAGTGCTAAACTCCTGTGTGTTATAAATTGTTGTATATGTCCTTAACAGACCACTCTGTTGGTTTAAATTTGTTACAGGATGTTCATTGTAGGTTTGAAATGACATTAATCTTAGCCTACCTCAACTCCTATTCATTGTGTTCATGGCCTCTGAGGAATCAATTTCCTCAGCCACAAAGCTCCCAATTGATTTAAACACCACCAATTTCCAAGAGCAAGCTATAACAGGGTTTCAAAATCGAATTTCAGAACATTTCTTGAGCTTAGGAATACTCCAAGGAGTGGATAAAAGAGGAGATAATCAACCCTCTCATAGTCATCACCATATTGATTACATGTGAAGGTAGATATTCCATCCTTAAAGCCTATCAATTTCGATTATTAGTTCACTTTCAGTTCAATAAATCCATTGTAACTTTCCCTTTTACTTCTTGAAGAGTCTAGAGAAGATGTCTTCCCAAGTGAGGAAGGCTGTAACCAATCCCCAAGAAGCCTATTTGCTAACCCCCCTCTAAAAATAGTAAAGACCAAGAAGCCTATTGCTAATTCATGGCACAAGGATGTGCCATATATGCGGTCTGGGGGGAGTTTCCTGAGCTAAAAATGCTAAGAATTTCCCATTTGTATAGCAACCCCATGAGAAGAGGAAGTAGGATTTCTGTCAAAATTCTGTCATACTGTCTTTTTTACAAAGTTTTTGGATGTTATATCAGCAATTGTTTGTATTGGCATACTAAATTATATATTGCTGACATAATTGTGTGTGTTATAAGATCCTGTGCATTTTTTGTTTATGCTATAGACGACTTCTTATACTTAACTACTCTTTGTGACAAATACAGAGCGATTACAACTGCTAAATACTTATTGTCATCTGTATTCCAAGATTATAAAAAGAGGATCAGTTGTTTGAATTGTTACATATTAATGAAAGGCAATAAAAATTATCCTATTCACCATGCCTACCAGTACAAACCAAGCCTTTTTTTAGCATTTTCTAGTTATGTTAGTCACCAGTGATCAAATTTACTCTTTCATGTGATTGATAGGGTTATCAGGTCAAATTGTTATATTTTCAAGATAAAATTCTCAAATACAATTTGACATATATTGGTTGTAAAATTGTCATTGGTGTGTCTATGTGTCAATACTACTCCCTCAACTCATCCAATGTCATATCATCATGGTCATGCCATCATTCCTTGTCATCAATTTTCAAATGATAGTCTTGGTCAAAGTTCTACTTCAAAATTGGTTTATGAATTAAGGAAGATGAATTTGACAAAAGTGAAAGAGGTTTTTGTCAATAATATACCAAGAAACAAAAAAATCCTTCAGTTTATGCACAAGTGTTATCATTTGAGATAAATTCCCCAAATATAGTCGCTATAGGAGGGTTTCTGCACATTTGGACAGTTTGACTTCAAGTCAGTTTTTCATAGGGTTGGAGAAAGCATTTGCAGTGCTTGATGGTTCCATTGTGTAGAAGACATCATAAAATTTACACACATACTACTTTCATCCCAAAAATCCTCTGGGAAGGCCTCCAAAATCCCTATCAAAGACCACATTGTGCTTCTGCTAAGAGCACGTTGCGCTTCTGCAAGTTTTGAGTAACCAACTTCAAGTTGGGATTCTGAACAAATGGGAAAGTAATTTTGAAACCAGGAGGAGGTTTGTTTTCATAACATTCCAAAACAAAATAGCCTCTCTCATGTTTTGAATATACTTTATTTTTTGGGATATATTTTATCATCTCAGAGGCCTATGTTTTCAGAAAATAAAACACTATGTTTTTCCTGTTTTAGACATGTTTTCTTTTTGTGTTTTCCTAACAAATGGAAGTCAAGTTTTGAAAAAAAAAAGAGGTTTGTATCAAGGACATATTAAATAACAATAACCTATCTCAGTTTCTAGATATACATTATGGTTTTGGATATATTGAATTCTCTTAGAGGCCTAGTTTTTCAAGAAATAAAGCACTCTGTTTTTCCTGTTTTAGTCATGTTTTCTTAACAAATGAAAGTGATTTTTTGAAAACCAAGAGAGGTTTTTGTCAAGGACATATTAAAAAACAAAAATCTCTCTCATTTGTTACAAAAGTTTTACTGTCTTGGAGTTATAGGTGTCACTTTGATACCTATTTTTGACAAGTCCGTCGGGCCAGAATTGTGGCACTTATGGGAAGTCACTTTTGGAACTAATTTTGCAGAGGTAAAATTGTTGTTTTGCATGGTTTAAAGGATAAAGGGTATAATATGCATCTCAATTCTTCCTCACATGTCATCAAAAGCCTCCAAAAACTCCAAACCCTCCAGTCCAAACTTAGAGAACATGAAACACTAAGTTGTCATTTATGCCATGATAACGTTTTCCTACAAGCCAAGATGAATTCTCTACAATGTTTGGTTGATGATATGACTGTCACCAATAATAGTCTCTAGATGAAATTGAAACATCACAAGAGGCATAAGTCAAAATACCCTAGGCAAGTGGGATAATATTCTAAAGCTAATCCACCCCCTCCTTCGCAAGTTTAGTCATAAAGGGCAATTTCTTTTTGTTTGCAGTGGGACCTGCAAAATCTTAGGTGTGGGGGTAATGTTGGGCCCGAGATATGATCACTTTTATGACGGTTATTATGCACTTTTTCCACATGTACATATGTGTTTTTCATCTTTTGAAGGAGATTTTTGAAGAATTTTATGATAAAACAGTATGATCGACATAAGGTACGTATGATTCATGTTTAATGATTGTATCAAGCATAATTTATCATGTTTTCATGCTTCCAAGGATCCGATTCATGTTTTTTGATGTTACAGGGAGAAAATGCACTACGTTTATGCTTCTAACACTTGATCCGACACTCGATCTGGCACTCCGTCCAACACCTCTTCCTGCACAAAAATAGAGGGCGATTTGGCGGTTATGGTATTGGCAGCCAGTGGGGGGCAAATCAGAGACATGGGTTTTGTTCATCCTTATCCCCTTCAACTATTGAAGTCTTGACAACTCGATTTTGGGTTGTTATGGTGGGTGATTATTGGCTAGCTCTGTTTCGGCAGTTAGGGCACCATTAATGAAATTTACCAATTTTAGAAGTGGTTCGAACCTCCTATGGTCGACCACTTGGTCTGTAAACATTATAAATACCACTGTGGTGGTCGGATAATTGTTAAGAAGTAGAAGAAGTCGTGTGTTAGAGACAAAAATGATTTTGGCACTGTTTTTACATTTTTCAATTGCCAGAATTGTATAAAACTATGTTTCTGCGTTTTAATGGTGAATTCTTTTTGCTGAGCTCGTGGTGTGATTTTAGGGAGTGACCACGACTTGTTGGGGGGCCCACCAACAATTTGGTAACTGTTCTTTATGTTTGTTTATGTATTTCATAGATTAATCATTCTCTTTATTTCCTGTACATGCATTTCTATTTTGTTAATTAGTTTGATGTTATAATTTAATTTGCTTTGACTCTCTTTTGCAGGTTAGTATGATGAATTGTGTTAGCATGCATTAATCTCGTAGTTAGGAATGGATCTGCAGACTCCTAGACTAACCCCATGTGTAGTCAAATACTAGATTATGTTTTTATCTAAGATTTTAGAATCAAGTTTCAAACAAATTTTTGAATAGCATAGAATAACATTTAATTTGGGTTTTAATTGACAAGGATTTGATGGATGGATAGATTTAATTCTAGTTTTTAATGATAGATTTCTTATTTTAGTTTTATATATATATTGATTACTTAGTTGTTGATTAATATATCTTTTAGTTTGATTTTTAATATCATGTTTTAAAATTCTGTTTTTAGTCATTTCCTTATTTGCAGTTTGAATTGTTAGAATAGACATAACATAGTTTCATGTTACGTAATTTCTTGCCTAGAATTAGATTACAATTGTAGTTCTTAGTTAATGAATGAGTTTAAGTATGAATTTTGCTTATGTAGAATAGAAGTATAATGATGATCTCCTTATGTTGTTGATGGTTAATAAATGAACATGCAGGGTATTTAATATTTTTTTGTCTTCACACAACCACCAACATTATATCTGAATTGTCATAGGTTAAAGATAGTTTCTTGCTTTCGTAGGTTAGAGATAGTTTCTTGCTTTCATAGATTAGAATAAAGTTTTATTGTTGTTGTAGGATAGATAGACTTTGCTTTGATAGGTTAGATAGTAGTTTGTTTATCATAGATTAAGAATTAGTTGTTAGTCTTTCTTGCTTTCAATAGAATAAATTTCCTTTCATGCATTAGAAATAGTTTTGCATTGAGAATTTAGTCGAGTTGCCTATTATATTTCCTTTCATGCATTAGAAATAGTTTTGCATTAAGCATTTAGTTCACTTACCTCTTAGGTTAGATAGTTGTTCAATCATAAGTTTTACTTTGATTGCTTGCAGTAGTTAGTTGCCTTTGCTTACTTGTCTTTTGCTTTAGTAGGTTAGTTAGGTGCCTTTGCTTACTTGTCTTTTGCTTTAGTAGGCTAGTTAGGTGTCTTTTCTTGCTTGTCTATTTGCTTTAATAGGTTAGATAGGTTCTTTTTTTAATTTTCTTATTTATTTTCTTTCATAGGGTAGTTTCTCATTGAATGTAGGTTGGCAAGTTAAAGATGTTTGCTTTTTCTCATTTTATTATTATTCTTAGTAGTTTTCTTATTGCTTATTGTTGAACTAGTTTGCTTTACATAGGGTTTTACTTGCTTTCTTAGGAACTATCCATCGATCCTTGGCCCAAAAGTACTTAGGTTACCTAGTTTCAATTTGCTTAGTAGGGTTTGCTCGTTAGATAGCTTTTCTTAAGTAGATTAGCCTTAGATAACTACCTTCATTAGTTAGACTATACTCCTACCAGCCCTTCTACATTTGGCATATATTTTTCTACAACTCTAAGTTTACTTACCCCAGGTTGACAATTTAATTGAGGGTTTTTACTGTGTTTTTAGTGCATATAGAACACCCATCATTTTTTGCGTCGTTGTCGGGGAGTTGTCTCAAGGTAAGAAGTAGTTAGGAAATAGATCATCCTTAGACCTTAGCATTAGCTTGGTGGTAGGGGAGCTTTAAGATGAGAGGTAAGAACCTGTGCATCTGCTATAGCAGGTTCCCCCAAACCCAATAGTAGTTTTTATTTTTTGTTTTTGTTTATTAATAGACCTAAAAACCAAATGGTATCTTTTTCTTTTGTTTTTTCTTTCTTTCATGACTAGGCCTAGAGACCCACAAGGTAGATACATTAAATCAAAATTAGACCTTTCAACCAAGGTTCCTTCCAATCTCTTTGGGGGAAGGAACATTCCACTCATAAGCTCCACAGACCAATAACGGAAAATAGGAGCTATCTCAACCCAAAGAGCTAAAGAAGTCTATAAAAGAGACTGAAGCAAGGAGCACTAGAATAAGAAATTGAAGCATCAGTAATAGTGGGACAGGAGGCAAGACTACTGGAGCCTTCCACAGAACCTAACAATACAACCTTTTTTTTCTTACCACCATCAGGAGATCCTAACTTTGTGGACATCATCTTTGTGTGAACCAAGTTTTATCAAATGACAAGATGAATTCGAAGGTGGCCATTAGTTTGGAAGAACTCTCTCAAATCCTAGAAACAACTGGGATCTCTTCTTTTCAAGAAGAACACATCTTAACAATAGTCAATAACTTATCTACCTCTCTGGAAATATTAGAAGAATCAAGGTCCTATGAGCTACAAAATGATTTTCCTTGCCAAACTGTGAAGGAAGCTGAAAGCTTATGGACTACCTCTGGTGGAGAGAAATAAATAAGACCTGATATTGAGGAGTTCTCAACATCCATCTCAACATATCCTTTATGTACTTTAGAAATCAAACATTCATAAGAAAAGGATCTGCACAACATGATGAAGGAGAGCATAGAAATTACTCTTGATGAACATCAAGATTACATTGAAATTTGGTTTCAAGAGGTCATCATGCCACAATACTATTCTCTTCTTTAACACCTTCTGATGCCCAAACAAGTAGGTTGGTTGGTTATTCATATCCAGGTAATCACTGCGGTAACTTTTTCATACATGGATATGAGTATGTTTCTTATCTTGCTCCGCACATGGTTACATTGGAAGAGTTCTTACACTTGAATACATATTTTCCCTTTCTTTTTAGGTAGGGTAGGATAGTAAATAAAAGTTGCATGTTGTTAGTTTATCTTAGAGTCTAATGCAGCCTCATTTTACATTTTATTTTAATAAAATAATTATGAGATACATGTTCCAGTGACTTGATCTCATTAGTCTTTGATATTTTAGAGTGTGTTTTTTTTCTAGAGACTTCTGTAGGTATTTATTTCACCAGAAGTACATAGTTTCAAGGATATTTCCTCAAAACATTGTTATACTTGAATTTTGTGTCCACTAAAGCATCAAATGAATATTGACTTACTGTAATTAACCATATTTTTGCAAAAAATTCTCATTTTTAGGCATTCTAAAGTAGTTTCTCTTGAAACTCTTCACCACTGTATAAGGAAGTGATACCATAACTATCAAGCCTAGAGGTCTCTCGTATAGTTTTTCCAAGAAACCTAAGTAAGTGAATCAAGTGTCTTTATCAAAGAGTAACAAGGAGGTCTAACTAGCAGTTAGTCATGGAAACATCACAATAACTACAAAGGAAGAAAGTAAGTTGAGCCTAGAGATACCTTTCTATTCTTTCTCAATGGTACCATCCACTACACACTAAATAGCTTGATTATATCATATATTTAGATAGACCATGTCCGCTTAAGTACCCCTTACATCGGGACAATCACTAAGTAATATAACAGAAAGTCATCCTCTAACATCAATACCACCCCAATTAAAAAAAAACAAGAGAAAGAAAAAGTTGTTTTCAGAGTTGTTCCCCCATCTTCTTGCATAAGCAATCCTATACTAAAATCTTAAAGGATGGAGGGCCATTCTATGAGGGTTTAAGAGGATAACCCACCGGGATAATGAACAGGTCTGCTGGAAGTGGGTACCAGCTTGTGGTATGACTAGGTAAACCCGTCGGAGTACTGAACAGGCTTGCTGGAAGCGGGGCATTCTACCTAGCGAGGATGGTAATCTGCCTAACATAAATAATAAATTTAAACTTGTCCTGATGTACAACATTACTTGCAGACAAATATGACATGAAGTATGTGTGGTTAAGCTAAGGTTAATGAATCTCATAAAATTTCCATTGGGAAATAACTCTAAGACTATCTTGAAACTCGCTTGCCTACCTCTTCTTATCTATATATAGGATCTCTTATCCTATAGGTGGGGCCATCTCCTAACTGTCTCTTCAAACCAATCTGTGAAATTTTATCTTTACACTTGACATACTATAAATCTTTGGCTATTGGAGGCTACTGACTGGTTTCCTATACTTTTGATTATGAGGTGTCACAATACTTAGGTTTGGGGGAGGGGTTCATGAGTTTACAAATGATAACATTGGCTAGAAGAAGTAAATCTTTGTAAAATTTTTGTATTATTTTCATGATACAGGTTATTACATCAACAATCATTTTATCTTGAAGTGTTAAACTCCTATGTGCTATAAATTGTTGTATATGTCCTTAACAGACCACTTTGTTGGTTTAAATTTGTTACAGCCTGTTCATTGTAGGTTTGATATTACATTACTCTTAGCCTGCCTCAACTCCTATTCATTGTGTTCATGGCCTCTGAGGAATCAATTGCCTCAGCCACAAAGCTCCCAATTGATTTAAACACCACCAATTTCCAAGAGCAAGCTATAACAGGGTTTCAAAACCAAATTTCAGAACATCTATGGAGCTAAGGGATACTCCAAGGAGTGGTTAAAAGAGGAGATAATCAACCCTCTCATAGTCATCACCAGATTGATTATATGTGAAAGTAGATATTTCATCTTTAAAGCCTGTCAATTTCAATTATTAGCTCACTTTCAGTTCAATAATCCATTGTAACTTTCCCTTTTACTTCTTGAATAATCTAGAGAAGATGTCTTCCCAAGTGAGGAAGGTTGTAACCAATCCCCAAGAATCCTATTGTCTAACCCCCCTCTAAAAATAGTAAAGACCAAGAAGCCTATTACTAATTCATGGCATGAGGACGTGCCATATCTTCGGTCTGGGGGAGTTTCCTGAGATAAAAATGCTAAGCATTTCCCATTTGTATAGCAAACCCATGAGAAGAGGAAGTAGGATTTCTGTCAAAATTTTGTCATACTGTCTTTTTTACAAAGTTTTGGGATGTTATATCAACAGTTGTTTGTATTGGTATGCTAAATTATATACTGTTGACATCATTGTGTGTGTTATAAGCTCTTGTGCATTTTTTGTTTATGCTATAGAAGACTGCTTATACTTAACTACTCTTTGTGACAAATACAGAGTGATTAAAACTGCTAAATACTTATTGTCATATGTATTCCAAGCTTATGAAAACAGGATTAGTTGTTTGAATTGTTACATATTAATGACAGGAAATAAAAATTCTCCTATTCACCATTCCTACCAGTACAAACCACACCTTTTGTTAGCATTTGTCAGTTTTGTTAGTCACCAGTGATCAAATTTACTAGTATTTGTTAGTTTTGTTAGTCACCAGTGATCAAATTTACTCTTTCATGTGATTGATAGGGTTATTAGGTCAAATTGTTATATTTTCAAGATAAAATTCTCAAATACAATTTGACATATATTGGTTGTAAAATTGTCATTGGTGTGTCTAGGTGTCAATACTACTCCCTCAACTCATCCAAGGTCATCAATTTTCATCATGGTCATGTCATCATTCCTTATCATCAATTTTCAAATGATTGTCTTGTTCAAAGTTCTACTTCAAAATTGGTTTCTGAATTAAGGAAGATGAATTTGACAAAAGTGAAAGAGGTTTTTGTCAATAATAGACCAAGAAACAAAAACCTCCTTCAGTTTATGCACATGTGTTATCATTCGAGATAAATTCCCCAAATACATTCTCTATAGGAGGGTTTATGCACATTTGGACAACTTGACTTCAAGTCAATTTTTCATAGGGTTGGAGAAGGCATTTGCAGTGCTTGATGGTTCCATTGTGTAGAAGACATCATAAAATTTCCACACATACCACTTTGAGCCCAAAAATCCTCTGGTAAGGCCTCCAAAATCCCTATCAAAGACCACACAACACTTCTGCTAAGAACACGCTACGCTTCTGCAAATTTTGAGTAACCAATTTCAAGCTAGGATTCTGAACAAATGGGAAAGTAATTTTGAAACCTAGAGGAGGTTTTTTTTCATAACAGGAATATCTAAAGATATATGGCTAGTAATAATGAGTTCTTAAGATTTTAAAAGTAGTGACTTTAGCAACAAAATGGCCACCAATATGAAAAATAGAGGTCGTTGATCTGTGAATCTCATTTAATACCCTTTGAGTTGTGTTATCATCAATACATCATAGCCACAGCCCATCAACATACCCTCTAAACAAAGAGTCTCCTATAATGAGATACTTAGAAGCTTCAAGGCAGAACCTCCTTCATTGATGAGAATTTAAATGATATGGACACCTTTGAAATTGTAAGCAATGGATGAGATCTTTATACCATGGGTGTTCAAATAAAGCGAGGTTTTGGTTTTCAACATATAACAATGATGGAAATAGACTATCTTTGTCTTCAGAAAATTCACTTGGTTCAGGATGTTTAGCTAAGTGAAGGGCTAAGTCACTTCCCTTAATCTTTTTGGATGTCATGATCGTCAAATTATTCTCTTGGATTTTTGCAATCCAATGTGCAAGTTTTCCTGAAAGATAAGTTTGTGAAAGAAAAAACTTAACAACATGAAAAAGGGACTTTTACCTATGGGTGCTTGCCTATAATAAAATGCAAAGATTTCTCTATAGCTTTAACAAGAGAGAAAACATGCTTTTCAATATAATAATATTTAAAGTCATCATCTGACTAACTTTGGCTGATGTAAGCTACAAAATTTTCATTATTTTGGTCATCATTTTGCAGAAGAATAACAAAATTTGCTTCTTCTATAACATTTGTATATATAATAAAGTCTTTTTCAAAATTCGGTTTCGCCAAACCTAGTGCAGAACTGATTACTTTCTTGATTCTTACGAAAGCCTTTTTGACATCATCTGTCCAAGAGAAAGGATGATCTTGCTTTAGTATATTGTGAATTGGTTTAGCAATGACAACAAAATTAGAAACAAACCTCCGAACAAATTTAATAGTGCCCATAAAAGATTGAATTTATTTCTTAGATTTAGGGGCTGGAAGATTTAAGATAGCGGAAACCCTCTCAAGATCAATGCTTTTTCCTCAATTAGAAACAATATGACCAAGAAGTTTACCTTGAGTGACATTGAAAATAGACTTCAAAGGATTCAAAGAAATGCCGAATTTTCTACATCGCATGAAGACTTTTAGAAGATGACTAAAATCATCTGATCCGGTCTTAAAGTAAATTGTTAAATCATCAAGATAAACCTAAATTATCTTTCCGATAATATCATTGAAAGATAACTACATAGCTCTTTGAAAATTAACATCTGCATTGGATAAGCCAGAAGGCACGTGTTCGTAATCAAATGTGCCCCAATGGGTTGTAAATGTGGTTTTATATTTATCAGTCCTTTTAACTTTGATTTGATTATATCTAGAAAACCTGTCAAGTATGGACATCATCTCGGATCCTGCAACCTATTTTACGATCATTTCCATGTTATTCAATGGAGCGTAGTCTTTAACACTTGCTCTATTTAAAGCATGAAAATGGACAGAAAACCTAATATGACCTATTTTCTTACGAACATGAACAATATTTGATACTCATTTAGAATACTTAATCGAAGATATTATGTGAGAATTTAGAAGTTTTTCCACTTCTTTTCGGATTGTAGCTTCAAGAGAAGGATTCACAGGTCTCTTTTTTTCCTAACTAGATTTTCCCCTTCCTTAATGGGAATGGCATGTTGTATAAAATTTGGATCAAAACCATGAAGATCCTCATAATACTAGGCAAAAACATCGTGAAATTATTGGAACAAGTCCATGAATTTCTTTTTCTCTTCATCATAACATTGGGCACCTACCTTAATGATCTTAAGGGACCCAAGGGTTCCAATGTTCAAAGGGATGGTATCCCCAAATTTTATTTTAGACTCCTCTTATTTATTAATTTTTTTCTTTCCTACATCACTCGTTGAGAATGAACTCTCAAGAGGAGTCAAACCTTTAGAAAGTTTATCATCTTCAAGGGGGATTATTTCCTTAGGCTTATAGGATTCATTCTTTAGGAAGGAACATATTCCTTCATCATTTGGAAAAACTTGCCAGTATTCTACATTATTAGGGAGATGAGGTCGGTAGGGAGAAAAGAACATACAATATAGCATCTTTGGTAAAAGCTTCCCTGTAGGAGAAGTTGCAAAAACAACTAACATGTTAGCCATAGAATTAAGTTCTCTTTTTACATGAGTGGTGTTAAAAGACAATAAATTTGAGATTAATTCCCACACAACTTGGGTGTATCTCTTTATTAACTTGTTGTTGGACTTATGTATCTTCTTGACTAAGTTTACAACAAGTTCAGAATCACCAAAAATAGTAAGATGACCACAACCAAGGTTATAATCATTTTTTATGCCAAGTAATAAGGCTTGAAACTTAGTGAGATTGTTTGTACATGAAAATTCTAATATATAAGAGAAATTATGATTTTTTCGTATAGAAGAATATAGTAACACCTGCTCAATTTACTTCATTTGAACATGCATCGTTGAAGTGCATATGCCACATATCTTCATCATTATCAGTTGGTTGAAGATGCATATCATGTTCATCAACAAAGATTGAATAGACACCCATGTCTTCCTCAACATAATTTACATTAGGTCGAGGAACAATTTCAATATAAGGTGAAATCCTTCCTTCCCTTAGCACAATAATATTCTTTCCATTCTTAAGGATGGATAAATGTGAGCCATCTAGTGAAAGGTAACCACCAGTTAAGGCTTGCGATTCTCTACCCAAAATGATTGAATGGCTACTTACATGAATATCAATTACTTGTATATTTAGGGTGGTTTTTATTTCAGGATGAGCGCAAAGTACTAGAGTTACATCTTTGATTTCACCTATGGTATACTATTCTTTTTTATTATAGGAGAACATACTCCTTTCATTTTCGTTTGTACAAGACATGACTAGCTCTTCCATAATAATCTTTGACATAAGGCTAGGACCAGATCCACCATCTATGAGGAAACAATGAGCTATTTTATCCATAATCTTTACAGAAACATAAAATGGAGGATATTTTACAGGGTTCTTAAAGTTATTTACACCTATTTTATTTACATTTGAACCATCTCCCTCATGATTTTCAATCAAATTAGCTACTGTGGAAATTTTACCTTCCATAAAAAATTTAAGATGTTGTTGTTGTTCTAGAATGACAACCATGTCCAAAAGAGAAGAATATTATTTAATATTAGCTAATTGATTGAGAATATTATATTTGGAGGGAGGGAAAGAAGAAATTGTCCCTTGACTATTTGGAATCTAGACAACCTGAGAGTCAGTACCTTGGGATGATGTGCTTGGGGCTATAGTAGTGAGGGGAGGATAAAATTTATTCCAATTAGAATAAGATTTATTTCTAGTATTAACTACCATAACGTCATTTGGTTGAGCCCAATCTAGAACAACAATATTATCCTCAGGATTCTTACTGAAGATTCTGTCCCTAACATTCTTTTTAACCTCACAAGTCCTTTCATCATGATTTTCTTTGCAAAAATTACACCAGGACCGAGACATTATAGACTTTGGTTGGAAAGGATTATCATTTGGGATCCTAAAAGATGAATGAGAAGAAGTCTCGGCAGGAGAAGAATAGGAAGTGATTCATTTCCTTTCATAAACAATCATTCGATTATCCATATCCTGCATAAGCTGCAAGATTGCAAACATATTGGTTTGTTTGACATAATCTCCCTTAGGAAGATCAATTCTTTCTAACCGCTCTTCATACTCAAGACAATTCTAAAGTGCGGATCCAAGATTGTATATAGCCTTTTCTTCCAATCTATGATGATAGGAAGAGGGTAAAGTATTGTAATAATGCATGAAAGCAACTTGGTTATGGTGGAAAATCAATTCGAGAATTTGATTATACAACTTAGTTAAATGAATATTGAATGATTTAATAGTTTCACTATTGTTGTAAGTAATATTATTATATTCCCTTAGTTGATCAGTTGGTCTTTTAGGTTTTCCATATGTATATTTAAACCAATAGAACAATTCTTCCCACATAGAAAATATTTTAGGGGGTAAGTCAAAAAAGTTAACAACAATCTTCCCTTCAAGAGAGTTGAAAAATAAACGCATGCAAGTATCATTGTCATCCACCCCTATATTATGGCACACGTTAGAAAATGACACTAAGTGTTCATTTGTAGCAATAGTGCCATTTCCTGAAAAATTAGGCAAATGATCCTTAAACTTTGTAAGGGGATGGGAAGTTGGGTTAAGATTCAACGAAGAAGATACGTGCCATGGGGTGGTGGTAGAATCTTCTTCGAATTGAAATAAGACATTCTTTTTGATGAATTTTTTTGGATTAGTTGTAGATTGAATTGGAATTTGATGGCTATAAATACTACCGATTACGGATAAAGTTGAAGGTTGTGAAGAGGATTAACCTCCAGTACTACTACCGCTACCAAAAGATTTAATATTTAAAGTGAAGAGAATTATAGGTAGAGTGGAACTAACTGAATCAAATAAAGTCTGATGAAGAAAAGTTTGTTTTCTTTGTATGTCATCCTTTCTCTTTCCTATTTTAAATATAGTAAAATTCTCAGCTCATAACCCTCTTGTTCTTTGAGAAATACAAGAGCTAGAGGACATGTGAAAAATGTTTCAATGAAGAGGATGATTTCTAGGTTGCCTTTTTCGAGATTCTCACTATTAATGTATTCTAGTATCTTCGAAAATGACTCCCCAAGAATGGTGGAGTCTAGAACAAGTGCTAGCAGTCTCTAAAATGGTATTGAATAAGGCCAAAGAAATGTTATTTTGATCATCAAGACCATCACCAATATTGGGTTGTCTAGTAATAGGTAAATTCATGGAAACAATCAATTAAAACCAAAATAAGAACAAAAAAAAAAAATTAATTACAAAAATAAAGTACAACAACCAAAGATATATGGAATGATCTCCCTAGTATGGTCACCAAATAAATGTTGAGGAAAAGTTATGAGGAACCTTACTCCAACATTTTTAAATCTTAGTAGCCTAGGGTAAGATAGTTGGGATTATCACCCGGGTTTTATAGCCCAAGACACAATTATCAATTGATTCTCGAGAAATAAGTACAAGGAATCAATCTTGTCTTTTATAATTAAACAATGAAAAAAGAAAGTCAAAAATGTATATGTACCGTGTTTTAAGATTAAGGAACAAATGAAATATAGATATGAAAATAGTATCAGAAAATACTCATGTGAGACCAAAATCAGCAAAGTGATTTTATTAATGTCATTCCAAGTTATAATCACGACCCCTTTTCAAATCCCTACGAGGATATGGACCAAAATCATATTTAAAGATCTTCGATGGGAACCATACAAAAATACTCTGACAACAAGAGAGGACTGAGACTAGAAGTCTGGATCAACTTAGCCATGACAATACCATTGACTGACTCTGCAAAATATTCCCTATCGGTAATGAAATCTAATTCATATACAAATCAAAATACACATACTATCAACATCATATGATCAATATTTCACGAATAATCTACTGAAATATGTATCTCAATCCTTGAATCCTACTATCTTCAATAAGACTCTATTGTCAAAAAGAGGGTTAAGACTCTAAGATAAGTCATAATGAATGAAAGTAAGTAATCTCACAAGAATAAGAAAAGACCTTATATTAGAAAATTATTCCTTGTTCTCTCCCTTTGTCCCTTCCTTTGATCAACTTTTATCTTCCTCAAAAGAAGTTGTGGTAGTTTCAAAATATCATTAGTTAAGTCACAATAAGCTAAATATTAGTTAGGGACAAATAATAATAATAATAGGTTTATTAAATAATAAATAATAAATGGGACCCTAATATTTTAAATATTTTAAGCTTGATTCCCTCCTTGTCGCTCCATAATTTAATTTAAAATAAATCATGCCACCTCATAAATACACACATAACAATCACTTGAATATTCCCTTGTGCCTCCCCAAAATTATCCACATAAATATATCAAAATGAATAAATATATTTTGCCACCACAAAAATAAATAAGATTGGTTGTCCAAAAATGAAGATAATAGTATTAGGTTGTTTCAAAATAACCAAAACAAACAAAATTTCCCGCAATAATCAAAAGACATATTTACTATGAGAATTTGTCTGCTTCTTTCCATTGTTTGCTGCCTTTTCTTCTTTGTTTGTAGAGATGGTCTTCTCATTGATTAGCTGATTGGATGCATGAGGTTGTACCTCACTAAGAACTGGTGATTGTTCATTATTTTGTTGGTCATGAGAGGTAACTTACTGGGAGGAGTCACTAAAGGACTTTGTATTAATGATAATTTTTTTACCTTTTCTTGACAAAGGTCAAGGGATGGTTGTCTTTAATTTTTTTCTTTCATGTGAGGACTGGGAAGGGGATGAAATACGATCAATTTGTTGGGAATTTTGATTATGTGGATGTGGAGGAGGCAATGGAAATGAAACGGTGGGCCAATCATGATGATGGACTACAGGTTGATTGACAATATCTTTCCAACCATCATTAACAGGGACCTATGGCTGGAATGAGACATGAGGTGTAACATAGAAACTTGAAATATTATGATGAGGTTGGTAAGGGGGTCTCAACGGTCTAGGATGTGGCTACAATACTCCTTGACCCACTAGGTTGAAGAACCCATCTTGAAATAGTTGGTTCAACTCTTGAGGATCAACATCAAAATGAATGGATAATCTGGGTATCTTGTTACCCCTTTTCCAAAAATTATTTCTTCCCTTACCTCTTCCATGGCTTCCTTTGCTAAAGAAATTCATTGTCTACAAGAAAACTTAGATCATAATCTAGAACATAAAAGACTAATCAACCATCGATTAACTTTGTCTAAAGATAAACTAAAAAAATTGTCTCTTATTATTTAACACACAAGCATGCATGTCATTAATCCATTACTCTGTATACAATAATCATAGTCATTATACCAATTAAAATCCACAATTGTCATTATTTAGAATAGCGATATTCAATGAAATTATGGGATGAGATTTGGATTTATAATGAACGAAAAGTGTTATTTATGTAAATGAAATAAATTATTAATGTTCTAAATAAGACTCATTCTTAACCAGTCCATTTTAATAATCACACCATTTTCATGCTCAACTGTAGGTCTCATTAATAATTCTCACTGTTCTAATTCAAAACTCATGTTTTCCAATTACAGGTTTTCTATAAAATCATATTTCTTTTGGAACAGAACATGGAAAAAATAAAGTGATTTTGGGAAAATGAGGGCTATATAATTTGTGTAAAATGAAATTATGGAGGGAAGTGATAATGGTCAATGTTATTTCCACATACAAACATCATCCATCAATCATCAACACATATGATCTATCCACTAAACAAAATATATCGACAACAACTTGAAAACTCTTTTTATAATTTCTTGCGAAAAGAATCATATTCAAACTTTTTAATTTTAACCATTTGAACTCTACTTTTTTTTTAAATAATGTGACCATAATAACATAATGAATCCATTCCAAGGCGCAAGAATTATTCCCATATTATGTTGATAAATATATTTTCCATATGTATTGTCATCTATAGAACTGTTTTTTAAAAAGTAGCTTCCCTTTAAAAATATTTGCAAAACTGAGGCTTGAAGCCAATATGCCAACCAAATACCAACACAAAATATGAAGTTGACTTCACACACATGCTTATCACTTATAGTAAACACTTCCATGATGATAACAAAATCATGGAGATTGAAGGTAGGGTTATATCTTTGAATTCCAAATTAAGCGGGCCGAGATAGGAGCATAAGTCGAAACCCTAGGTTTCGAGTTTCTTCAAAGACATAACACTATAACTTAAAATATGATGGTGGATTAGGCCAGTAGGGATGCAAAATATGTGTGAGAAAGTAATCAAAATATACCCATATGCCCCAACCAAATTTACAATAAACTGAACTAATATTATAGTGAGCCTTTTTTTAAAAATAAATCACATTTCTTCGAGAACAGATACAAAGATAGTCAATACGAGAAGGTTGGGAGTGCATTGCAAACTTCCATTTGATTTTTTTTTTAGAATAGAATCCACAACCATAAAAAGGAACCCACGGTGCCTAACAACAAGCCATATCCATAAAAACCCAAACACAAACAACAATGATGAGACAAGTTTCCTCATTTGAAGCTCTTATTCCTTTTAACTTGAGTGTAAAAACTTAAATGAAAAACCCAGGTTGATATTTCTCCCTAGTAACCCTATTTTTTTTGTATCAACTTCATACAAACAATTTTCCATCCACAACATTTAAAAATAAATGTCCAACAGAGATTTATTCTCATAACAAACACACAACATGCAAACAACTCGAGCCAATATTTAAAATTTACCAGAACAAAGCAAGTCATCGATTCTAGAGAAGTCAAAAATGTCCATAATTTTCAAAATAAGATAAATATCCACAAGAGATAAGCCCAATATCGTTATCCAACCACCAAATCCCTTGAATCTACAAACCATCGACTTATAATCAACAAAAAACCATTTCCAACAAGCAGCAATGCAAAAGGTGGTATTCTCAGGTTGGAAAACCAATGACAGTGCATTAACTCTCCATCAACTCACATCACCTCAACATTCATCTAGTCTCACCAAGTTTTCACGATAGCCAACGAACATTTACACAATGGAAAACACTTAGTTTCCAGCTCATACTCCAAATCGAGCCTTGCTACTATCCGTCGAGCCCACAACTATACCCAAAGAAATATACCATATTCATCACTATTGTAGGTTATCACCGATTTTATATATCAACCATATGAACTTTCCAATCAAGCGATGTGAAATATGATTCCCATAACATATATGAATTCAACTCTAAGTCGGGTTCATTTACACTTTGCATGTGACAACCTTGTATGATATCACATATGATATATATATTCATGGAATAAAGTTGACCACCTTTTTTAAAAATATGTCACAAGCCATATTAAAATCATTAAACTCTAAAACTTATAACCATAAGTGTTATAATTCTTGTGTGAAATGACTCTCACCCTTTTCTTTTTCCTTTAATCATGGAGATGACATATTTAATCCAATATGAGGATAAGGAGTCTCATAGATCATTGTTGAATAAATCATTTGTGCATATAATAAAATATCAAATTGTAATTTAATATAACCATTTGTTTGCAGGTCACATTTTCTTTCTAAAAAAAAAACAAGGAACGAAATCAACTTAAAACAACTTCTCTAAGGGGTCCCACATACTAGTTAAAGAATGTAGTAATATAAATAATATAGTGCATTGCAATCTTTTGTAGGAAGGATTCATGTTGCACAATTTTGCATCAACACAATAGGTAATACAGACCAACTAAATTCTATCTAAAGTGCCCAACCCAAATATATAACAACAATCCTTCCAAAGCAATAATGCTACCAAGAGGAAAGAGAACTTCGGTCTACAATAAAGGAATTACCAATATGTTTTCAATGTGCTCTGATGTAGAAATTATCCAACTTGTTTACCATAAGTTCTTAGCATATATACCAAACCAACTATATATCTCAAACTTGTGTAAGTCAATATGAGTTGATGCTCCAATCAAAATTCATTTTCTATTCGATATCAATTTTTTGAGCACACAATTCTCTATTGTACACTTGGAAAAGGTGCTCTAGGAAGGGTTAGAGAACACTTAATATGTGGAGGATCTTATTTTATCCAATCAACCATTCACTCAAACGAGTTGTGTGTGATGAAAAATACAGTTGTTCGATACCATCTCAAGCATCTCAACAATGGTTATTGAGTCATAAACCACCCCAATTACAACTATATCACCTTTGGTTCTAGGAACACACCGAGTTCAAACTTCTCCCCAACATACTTCCTAGTCACGTTGAAACTATGCTAGTGGTTGTTGTTTATGTAGTTACAAATCATGGTTAATCCATTTGAAACCACAATCAAGGGAAAATGTTTATTTGTTGTTATCGAGTCCAATTTTCCTAGCTAATGCATCAATGTGAAACAAGTTGAATAGTCGTCTCTGTGGTTTATCTTGATCTTGCCACACCTAGTAGACTACATCAATTTTCACATGGTCTTCATGGGGCTTGTAGAGTTAGTATGTGTAATTACTTCTAGTCAATCATCTATATCTCACCAACAAATGCATCCAAATAATGAATCTATAAATTTGTCTAGGACAAGATAATTCTAATTATTACAATAAAAACCACCCGATCTTGTTAAAGACACTAACACATAACATATTGTACTTATTGTAAAAAAGAACATTGCAACATTACCATAACCCACTATCATACCCATAACAACTAAACATGTAACACAACCACATCAAAACCACTAGCTCCATTTTAGAACTCATCTCTCTTTGTAAAAAACGTTGATCAATAACCAAATAACTTTAGTACCATGTTGGAGTAGGAAGTACAACATAAGTGAATAATAGAGAATATAATAGAAGTGTTGTGTCAATATGTAATAGTATGCACTACTCACAAAACTACTCAAATTCAATGGAGTAAAATTATTGGAACCTAGGATTCTTACTGTAAAATGGCCTTGTCTAACACATGACCGGGAGTCAATAGTGATGAAAGTCAATCAAGATGGAGTCTTGATCAACCAACTAACTCGGACATGCATGGGAGTTGAGTTTTTCCACTTTGATCACTTAGATCCATATTATGTGAACATTCATGGGTTGTAGTCCCATACATTAGGATTCAAGTGTATACCTAAACCTATATATAGAGGACCTTATATATCAATATGGCATCATCTATCTTTGGAGCTATGCTCATTGTTCCTAAGTGTTGAACAATGTATTTAGTCATTGATTTTGAAGTATCCATTTAAATCTTCAATGGGAGCTTGAGAATATCTTTGTGGCAAAATAAATGGTATATAGATAGTCAAATATTGATAAATTTAGTGGACACAACTTCAAATTGTGGAAGTTGAAGATAGAACACCTTCTTGTAGAGATATATTTGAAAGAGAAAATATTGAATAATATTAAACCAACTAATAGCCAAAATGAAGAATGGAACAAGGTGAATGACAATGCTAAAACATTGATTAGCATGAATGTATCTAATTTTGTACATGAATATTTCAGATGCTATGACATCCAGTGATCTTCCAAATAACCTTGAATTGTTGTATGATGCCAAATCCCTCAACAATTTGATCTTATTGCATAAAATGTTGTATGCTATTAATATAAAGGAAAGTGATAGAGTTGTTGTTAAGATCCAAATACCCGAATACAAAATATCACAATAGATCTAAAGATATCTGAATGAAATCACCACACAAGATGTATGAAACCATATAGAAAACCACAACTTTATTATATCAAAACCCTTGAGTTAGGGAAACACCATACAATGGATCCTATTATGGAAGGGATCCTCTCTTGTTCACTTTCCTCTTCGAGGGGGCTTCCTCCTAATGAGCTACAAATACATTAATTCTCTTCATGTCTCATTACATTGCTTGAACCCCTTTATATAGTGCTACCATCACCTAAGAACATTCTAGAGGAGGAATCTTCTAGAAGTAGAACCTTCTAAGAAGTCCTCTTACATTTATTATATCTAATTACCCATTTATTATATCTAACTACCATAGTGAGCCTTATTTAATAATATAGTGGACCTAGTCACCTTACATTGAATGACCTCCACTATTATCACTATGGGCCCTCTGGGCCCCCCCATTACCTCTCTAGCTACCTTACATTCCATCCCCCTTATGAAAGCATTGTCCTCAATGCTTGATGTACAACCATATACCAGGGTCCCATGGATAATTGTGGACCATAATGCTGAAGAAAACTGGAGAACCAAGGTCCCATGTAGAAAGGAAAGCCACCATGCTGAAGTAGTCCAACCACCATTGTAAGCCTGGGTCCCATGTCCAAGTGCTCATGTGAACTCCCTATGGAAGATTTTGGAAACCAATAACCAACTCAAAATTATGCTCCAAAGACTGACACCTATCATGTGGATCCAAATAAGAATATCCATCCACACAGTGGAAAAGGGTCGTAGAAGAATCTGGAAGGAATAATACCACTGTAGAATATGCAGGATGGACACTGGTAATAATCATTGGCTCTCGATTTGCCACATTGATGTTGTCTATAGAAGGTGGATTAGAGTCATCAAATAAAATATGAAAGTGGTTGTCATCCCAGAAATGACAACTATCCATATACCAATCATCACAATCGGCCTCAAAATCATACCAAGCATATATTTCTTGATTATATTCATCCCTGATGTCCGCCATAAGAAATATCTACTGCATGTTATCCAATGAATCTCGAATACTATGGAAACTATCATTGAGGCCATTTGCAAGGTCATGCACTCTAGCATCCAATGTGTCATACAATTTGGATTTGAATGCTTCAAGAATTCCCTTGAGGGGTTGAGAGGAAATAGCCATATAAGAACCCTATGAAATATTTGGTCCCACATCCTTCATGAAAAAACCTAAAAAATAAAACAATAAGTTACTGCAGAAAATCGCGACGTTTTCCAGAAAAACCCTGAAAAACTGTTGAATTTAAAATGCTCATAACTTCACTTTTCGGACTCCGTTTTGGCTGATTTTTTTTTTAAATTGGGTGAAATTGTGAGAGGAACTCAGATATGTAATTTGTTTGGGAAAATTCATCCTCCATATTCTACAGAAATAAAAAAAAATTGCGCCGCCGTCCGCGGAAAAAACCCTGAAAAGTTGTAGATTTTAAAACTTCAATATCTTGACTTCCCGAACTCCGTTTCAGATGATTTGTTTTTTCAACTTGGGTGTTTTTATGAGAGGAACTAAGATATACAACCTGTTATATACCAAAATATTTTGGAATGTCGTGGCCCTCTTTTTTCTTCTCCGAAAAAAAATCTGCAAAAATAAAAAATATTTGCCCACAATGTCTACCAAGGAAAGTGCTCTAGTGGACCTAGTCCACCTTACATTGAATGACCTCCACTATTATCACTATGGGCCCTCTGCCCCCCCCCCCAATACGTCTCTAGCTACCTTAAAATATCCTTCTCAATATCATCTTTATACTTGTTTGGGTGCCTATAAGGAGTGGTGATGACAAGTTTCGCTCCCTCTTCCAATTCTATGATGTACTCAAACCCCCTATCTGGAGGTGCTCCTAGTGGAATGGGTTCAAAGACCTTGATGTTCCTGTCAATGATTCTCTGAATCTTTGGAGAGTAATGAGTATCTCCTTTTTTATCCACCCGAACCGATATTCTACATTCTACTGCATACGCAATGTCCTCCCTCATGAAGAAGTCCTTCATGCACTTTGTTGTCACCACTCTATGAATGTTTCATGTCGTACCCCTGAGTACCACATTTTCCCCATTTTCCTCCATGAAAGACATCTCGATGGTCTTGTAGTTGGTAGTGATTTTGGTCTTGTAGTTGGTAGTCATTGGCCCCAACGTACTAAGCTATTGAACTCCAAGGACAATGTTAGTGTCTGTAATATCCCTTACATATAAATCTTGTTCCAAATCATGCCTGCTCAATGTAAGCTTCATTCATGGAATATACCTATCACAAGGCATAGTGCACCCCCCCTGCTACCTCCACATAGAAGACTTCAAATTCAATTGTAGGTACATGTCTTCTTTGTAGTAGGGTTGAATCAATGAAGTTATATGAATCACCCCCATCAATGAGAACTAAAACTCTATGCATCTGTAGAACTCCTTTCATCTTGAAGGTGTTGAATTTGGGTACCCCATTGATTGATGTTATTGTTACCTTCTTATCTATTGTAAGGTTGTGACCTGGATCTTTCTCATCTTCATTTTCTGTGGGATCTTCCTCCATTTTCTTTACATGGTTGAAATCTTCCTCCTCCTCCTCATCGAAAATAAATTCAATGTAGCGAGCCTTGCCTTTACACATGCATATGTGTGTTGGATCCCAAGGATCTTTGCATGCAAATCACAATTGTTCTAGCATAAATTTAGTCTTCGTTCCTAATCCAAAGTCCATATTCTTCCATATAGCATCATGTAAGTTGGTAGGCTTAAAATCCTTGACCCAACCCCTTAAGGGCTCCATCAACCCCTCTGTAAAGAGCATCATTAGTCTCGCTTGAGACACATCCTGCACCATAAATTCTATCCTTTGAAACTCCTCTATATATTACTCTTGTGACCTTGTCTTCATGAGCTAGGTGAGTTCCCTAAAATGTAGTTTTGGATCCCCCTGGTCAAACCTGTCAATAAGCCTCATTTTGAACTCTGTGTAAGTAGTAATCTGATTATGGTTGAGTGTAGTTAACCCATGGTACCACCGGTAACGAGATTTTCCCTCCAAGTAAATGGTGGCAAACTTGATGGCATCGATCTCCCTCATTGGGTTAAGTTGTAAGTAGGTATCAAGCTTCTACACCCAAGCTTATGAAGTCACCTTGGAAGAACCATAAAAGTATGGGATCTCCATATTTCCTACCCTTCACTCAAATTCATAGTTGTTCTGGTGATACTGTTTGGGCTTACCCCTGAATTGTATCCCACAATATTGGTCCAGTGTGACTTGTCTTTTGAATCCTTCATTCAATGATTCATATTCTCTGGCATATTACTCAAAATTTTCCTCAATCTCATCATGGTGGTTGTGTTGTGGTTGGTTATCCAGAAATGTAGGTAGGTAGGTTCTAGGGGTAGTTCTACTATGTGTTAGCCCCTTAGAATCCCCTCCTCCAAAATTTTGCCCCTCGGTGTGAAATCTATGCTCTTGATGAGGTCTAGTTTCCCCATGAGAACCATTGGCTTCTTTGTTTACATAGATTTTTGGCCCCTTTCCTGCATGGGTCATCTGTAATAGGAGTTGTGCAATCTTCTCCTAGATGAAATTTACTCTTTCCAATGTCTCCCTCATCTCAAAATTTCCCCTACACATTGTTTCTTGGTTCTCTTGTAGATGGTGCACAAGTGCACTTTTTGTCTGATTTATGGAGTGTTGTAACTCCTTTGCAAAATCTGCTAGAAATTGTGGCTCACTATCCTCACATGAACCTTCCATTTATGCCTTTGGTTCACATGTCCACTTTTTTCATATTCCCATAGAGATACCACTGAATTTATGCATGCGCTAATCCCCACTGGCTCAGGAGATCAATGCTCTAATACCAATGTAATGTTCCCAAGCCAATTTTTTGCTGGAAACACTAATTGTTCACTATTTATTGTTTGTTTAGTTGTGTGCTCGAGGGTTTACTCATGAAGTAGCACATTATGTTTTATGTTTATGATATCAAATCATGTAGATGTGGATCTAAATATATAACATAAGGAAAGACAATATACAACAAGAAACACCAATATGGAACCAAATCGCTAAGATTTGACCTTTATTTAGATAATATAGAGATCTTGATACAACAGATATGCAAATCTGGCAGAATACCAATAAGAATATACAACTGGAATAATATTTGTTACAAAATGTTCAAGAATTAATATATAAGCCTCCAAAGGCAAGACAATAAGCCGATGCAAAGCACAAGATTGATTTATTTCCTTCCAGGGATTAGATCCAAACCCCACTAGCTGAGTTGTGCCCTTCTGGATGGCTGAATATACTCAATATTTCTTCCCTGGTTCTAGAGGCTTCCAAATACTCTAAAACTACTAGGAATAGTAGATCGGGGCACGACAAACCCCTTCCTGAAGTCTCGGGATGAATGATAGAGATATACTCCTCCTATAGCTAAAACCTGAAACTGGGTTGCGCCCTCCTAGATGACTAAAGCGACCTAATATTTTGGCCTCACTTCTAGGAACCTCCAAATGCTATGAAATTGGTTGGAAGGGTAGATTGGGGCAATAAAAAACCCCTAGTGAAGTCTCCAGCTAAATAATGAAGATTTGCTCCTCCAAACAGATGAAACCATGTTATGCAGTACACCCTCCTTCTCTCTAACTCATGCCAAGCTCTAAAAAATCATATGGCAAGTAAGCATGTCCCAAAATAGGCTAGAAATGATGGTTGAGGCCCTACAGAGAAAACCTAGAAGTCTGAATGGCCAAAATCCTCCTCCACTTCCTGGATCAAACTCTTCTTCTTCCAATGGTGCGCCCCCCTTACTAGAAATCCCCTAGGTTGCACATTGTTCCTTCCTTGGCTGAGAGATGGTACCTATAACTATTGTAGAATGGTGTGGGAGGAGTATTCCACCCCCAAGACCAAGATTGGATCAAGATAGGTGGGCTCTTTCACCACTGACTTGATCTCTAGGGTTTGTAATCTCAAAACCCTCAAAAGTCCTTTGTGCTCAAGAGCCCAAATGAAAAATGTAATAATAATCCAGAATGAGTGAGAAGTGTGCCCTTCCTTTATTTTATACTCCGGATCTATTTTTCTATTGAGTTAGTTAACCCCTAGTTTTAACTCCTATATTTTCCACACATGTTCTTTTCTTTCCTTCAATTTACCTTTTCCCCCCAAAGTCAACTTAATATTATAAAGTTGTGCTTAGGTAATGGATTTGGGTTGTCCTTTTTCTGAGAATATAGTCTAGTGGAGACAACTAGACTACTAATTCTCTCATAACCTTTTCATCAAGAGGTGGGGGACATTATAGTCTCCCCTGCTAGAAATTGCTTATCCACAAGCAATTCTGAGCCTGTCTCCTGAAGAATAAGTTCACCTTCCCAAGTGGAATACTTTATGGGTAAGTTCTTCCACCTGGCTAAGTATTCCTTGATGTTCCTCCCTTCAAATATTTCTCCCTTACTTCAAATATTTATTTTGGAATCCATATCAATTGCCCCTCTTCATCCAAGGGTGGCAGTTCCTCAATAGGAAGGATGTGTTTACCTATGTCTCTCTTTAAGAATGACGCATGAAAGACATTGTGTATTTTACTGCCCTGTGCCAGATCAATCTCATATGCCACAACCCTTACCTTTGTGTTTACCCTGTATGGTCCAAATAAGTGAGATTGGAGCTTTTATGAACCATTCCTCTTAATGGATGCATGTTTGTATGGTTGAAGCCTAAAGTAAACCAAATCAACAACCTCAAATGTGTGCTCCACCCTGTTCTTTTCTGCCTGAACCTTTTGTTGATTTGGTTCCCTTTGCACGTTGTATTTAAGTTCTCTGAGTATATATTGACTCTGTTGAATCCAATCCTGAACCATGGGAGCCTTGGTGTCACCGAAGACAATATCCACAAAGGAGAGGGGATCATAATTGTATAAGGCTTTGAATGGTGACATACCAATAGACATGTGATGGGTGGTGTTGTAGCAATATTCCCCAAAATGAAGCCACTTAACCCATGCCTTATGCTGCCTTGACACATAATTCCAAAGGTAGCCTTCAACACACTTATTGACTATCTTCATTTGGCCATCAGTTTGAGGATGATAGCTAGTACTGGGGGTTAAGGCCTTACCTACCAACCTGAATAGCTCCAGTGAAAAGGTGCTCATGAACCTACTATCCTTATCACTCATAGTGGTTGTGGGTAAACCATGCAACTTGAAGACCTCTCTAAAGAACAAATATTCAACCTGTGTTGCACTGTAATTTGTTGCAATAGTGAAAAAGTGAGAAAACTTGGTTAACTTGTACACCACCACAAAAATGTAATCCTTGCCCCGGTCCTTGGGAAATCCCATGATGAAATCCATGGATATTCTTTCCCATTTGTACTCAGGAATGGGAAGTGGTTGCAATAATCATGTTGGATGAGTGTGTTCATCCTTGTTCACCTGACAAGTGGTGCATTCCTTGATGTAGCACATCACATCTTCCTTCAGGCCCTTCCAAGTGAATATTTCCCTTATTTCCCTGTATGTCTGGACGAACCCTTGATGTTATGCTACCAGTGAATCATGGCATGCTTGTAATACTTTGGTTTTAAAGGTTGACTTGGAAACCAAGAAGATTCGGCCCTTGTGATATATGATGTCTTCCACAATTTTGAAGTTGTCATCTTGTACCTTCCCATCCATCAATTCGCATGAAAACCTGGATTTTGAGTATTCCACCAAAAGGTGGCCCTTCTAGTCAACTGAAATGTCAGTCATAGCATAAACTGATGGTCTTCTAGAAAAGGCATCCGCCACCACATTATTTTTCCCTTTGACAAATTCATTGTCAAAGTCATAAGCTTGAATCTTGCTAACCTATTTATGTTGACTCTCATTTAAGTCCTTTTGATCCAAAAAGTACTTGAGGCTGTTGTGATTTCTCCTCACAACAAATTTTACCCCAAATAAGTATTGCTTGAAATTATCCAATGCATACATGATGGCTAACATCTCTTTTTCATAGACGATATAGAGAAGCTCACGACCCCTTAGTTTTCATCTCTCATAAACAATAGGGTTCCTATTCTTCATAAGCACTGCTCCATTGCCCTCCCCTGAGGCATCACACTCCATTGTAAAGTGTTCTGCAAAATATGGCAGAGCCAATACTGTACAAGTGCTCATTACCTTCTTCATCTTGTCAAAAGTAAACTTTGCTTCTTGACTCCACTTGAATGCACCCTTCCTAGTCAAATCGGTCAAAGGTGGGCAAAGTTGAGAGAAATCTTTGACAAACCTCTTGTAATAGCAGCAGATGCAAATAAACCCTTTTAATTCAGTGAGTGTCTTAGGTGTTGGCCAATCAAGTATATCATGTATCTTCTCTTGGTGTACATGTACCCCTTCCACCCCAATGATGCGTCCCAAATAGAGTACCGATGTCATTCCAAATTAAAATTTTGATTCTTTAGCATGTAGAGATTGTCTTTCCATGATTGCTAAAATATGTTCAACATGTTGCAGATGCTCCTCCCATGTTTTGTTGTAGATCAACAAGTCGTCAAATAAGAACAAGAAGAACTTCCTTAATTTCTTGTTAATGACATGATTCTTGCTTGATTTAAAGGTGGATGGCGCATTATTTATCCCAAAGGGCATTACCAAGAACTCATAGTGATCATAGTGACATCTAAAAGCGGTCTTGGGTACATCTTACTCCCTCATTTTTATTTGATGATAGCCAGAGCGCAAGTCAATATTTTTGAATTATACAACCCGATGAATCTCATCCAATAAGTTATCAATCCTATGGATGGGGTATCATTTCTTGATCACCTTCTTATTCAATTCCATGTAATCAATGCACATGTGAATCATCCCATTCTTCTTTTTCATTAACACCGATGAAGATGCAAAGGGATTGAAACTTGGCAAAATGTGGCCCATATCTAGTAGTTCTTTGATAGCCTTCTTTGGGTGCCTGTAAGTAGTGGTGATGACAGGTTTCACTCCCTCTTCCAATTCTATGATGTGCTCAAACCCCCTATTTGGTGGTGCTCTTGGTGGAATGGGTTCAAAGACCTTGTTGTGCCTATCAATGTTTCTCTGAATCTCTGGAGAGTAATGAGTATCACCTTTATTATCCACCCAAACCAATATTCTACTTTCTGCTCCATACACAATGTCCTCCCTCCTGAAGATGGCCTCCATGTGCTTTTTTGTCACCACTCTAGTTGTGTTTCCTGTCATACCCTTGCGTAGCACCTTTTTCCCATTTTCCTCCATGAAATATATCTCCATGGTATTGTAGTTGGAAGTGATTGGCCCCAACGTACTAAGCCAATGAACTCCAAGGATGATGTTAGTGTCTAGAAGATCCATTACATAGAAATCTTGTGCCAAAATATACCTGCCCAATGTAACCTTCATTCCTAGAATATACATGTCGCAAGGCATAGTGCGCCCCCCTGCTACCTCCACATGAAAACCTTCAAATTCAATTGAAGGTATATGTATTCTTTGAAGTAGGGATGAATCAATGAATTTATGTGGAGCACCCCCATCAATGAGAACTAGAACTTTCTTCCCCTGTAGCACTCCTCTCATCATGAAGGTGTTTAATTTGGGTACCCCACTGATTGATGCTATTGCTACCTTCTTATCTTTTGTAAGGTCATGACTTGCATCTCCCTCATGTGCATTTTCTGTGGGATCACACTCCAATGTAAAGGGTTGTATGAAATGTTGCAAAGCTAATACCGAACAAGTCCTCATTACCTTATTCATCTTTTCAAACTTAAAATGTGCTTCTGGACTCCACTTGAATATGCCCTTCCTAGTCAAATCGATCAAAGGTGTTCAAAGTTGAGAGAAACCTTTGAAAAACCTCCTGTAATAGCAGTAGATTCCAAGAAATCCTTTTAATTCGATGAGTGTCTTAGGTGTCGGCCAATCAAGTATAGCATGTATCCTCTCTTGGTGTACCTGTACCCCTTTCACCCCAATGATGTGTCCCAAATAGAGTACCTATGTCATTCCAAGTTCACATTTTGATTCTTTAGCATATAGATATTGTCTTTCCATGATGGCTAAAATATGTTCAACATGTTGTAGATGTTGCTCCCATGTTTTGTTGTAGATCAACAAGTCATCAAAGAAGACCAAGAATAAATTCCTTAATTTCTTATTAAAGACACGATTCATGCATGATTGGAAGGTGTCTAGCCTATTAGTTAGCCCAAAGGGCATTACCAAGAACTCATCGTGACCATAGTGACATATGAAAGAAGTTTTGGGTACATCTTTCTCCCTCATTTGTATCTGATGATAGCCAAAGCACAAGTCAATCTTTGTGAAGTATACAACCCCATGAAGCTCATCCAATAGCTCATCAATCCTAGGGATGGGGTATCAGTTCTTGACCGTCTTCTTATTCAATTCCATGTAATCAATGCACATGCGCAAGGTCCCATCCTTGTTTTTCACTAACACCACTGAATATGCAAATGTAATGGAACTTGGCCTAATGTGGCCCATATCTAGCATTTGTTTGATAACCTTCTCAATCTCATATTTATACTTCTTTGGGTGCATGTAAGGAGTGCTGATGACAAGTTTTTCTCCCTCTTCCAATTCTATGATGTGCTCAAACCCACTATTTGGTGGTGCTCCTAGTGGAATGGGTTCAAATACCTTGTTGTGCATGTCAATGATTCTCTGAATCTCTGGAGAGTAATGAGTATCCCCTTTCTTGTCCACCCAAACCAATATTTACATTATGTTTCATACATAATGTCCTCCCTTTTGAAGATGGCCTCCATGAGCTTTGATGTCATGACTCTAGGTGTGTTTCCTTTCATACCCCTGAGTATCACCTTTTTCACATTTTCCTCCATGAAAGACATCTCCATGGTATTGTAGTTGGTAGTGATTGGCCCCAACGTACTAAGCCACTAAAATCCAACGATGATGTTAGTGTCTATAAGATCCATTACATAGAAATATTGTGACAAATCATGCATGCCCAATGTAAGCTTCATTCTTGGAATATACTTGTCACAAGGAATAATGCACCCCCCTCCTACATCCACACGGAAACCTTCAAATTCAACTATAAGTATATGTCTTCTTTGTAGTAGGGATGAATCAATGAAGTTATGTGAAGCACCCCCATTAATGAGAACTGAAACTTTTTGCCCCTGTAGAAATCCTCTCATCCCAAAGGTGTTGAATTTGGGTACCCTACTAATTGATGTTATTGTTACCTTCTTATCTATTGTAAGGTCGTGACCTGCATCTTCCTCATCTGCATTTTCTGTGGGATCTGCCTCCGTGGGTCATCTGTAATAGGCATTTCACAATCTTCTCCTGGTTGGCATTTACTCTTTCTAAGGTCTCCCTTATCTCAAACTGTCCCCTATGCATTGTTTCTTGGTTATTCTGTAGATGGTGCACAAGTTCACTTTCTATTTGATTTATGGAGTGTTGTAACTCCTTTGCAAAACCTGCTAGAAATTGTGGCTCACTATCCTCACCTGAACCTTCCATTTCTGCCTCTGGTTCACCTGTCTTATTTTCGTGTCTTCCCATATAGATATCACTGAATTTATGCATGCAATAATCCCCATTGGTTGGGAGTATCAACGCTCTGATACCACTATAATTTTCCCAAGCCAATTTTTTGTTGGAAACACTAACTATTTATTGTTTGTTTAGTTGTCTACTGGCAAGTTTACTCATCAAGTTACGCATTAGGGTTTATGTTTATGATATCAAAGCATGTATACATGGATATGAAGATATAACATAAGGAAATATAAGATAAAACAAGAAACATCAATATGGAACCAAATAGCTCAGATCTGACCTTTATTTAGATATTACAGAGATCTTCATACAATAGATTTGCAGATCTGGAAGAATACTAATAAGAATATATAACAGGAATAATAGATGCTACAAAATTATTAAGACTAAATAAATAAGCCTCCAAAGGAAATACAATAAGTTGATGCAAAGAAAAAGATGGATTTATTTCCTTCCAGGGATCAGATCCAAACCCCCCTAGCTGAGTTGCGCCCTTCTGGATGGATGGATATACTCAATATTTTGGCCCTACTTCTAGAGGCCTCCAAATACTCTGAAATTGGATGTAATAGTAGATCGGGGAAATACAAACCCCCTCCCGAAGTCTCAGGTTGAATGATAGAGATCTGCTCCTCCTATAGTTGAAACCCAAAACTAGGTTGCGCCCTCTTGGATGACTAAAGAGACCCAGTATTTCAGCCTCACTGCTAGGAACTTCCAAATGATATGAAAATGGTTGGAAGGGTAGATCGGGGAAAGAAAAACACCCCGGTGAAGTCTCCAATTGAATAATGAATATCTTCTCCTCCAAATAGATGAAACTGTGTTTTGGAGTGTGCCCTCCTTCTCTCCAACTCGTTCCAAGCTCTAACAAATCATATGGAAAGTAATCCTCTCCAAAAATAGGCTAGAAATGATGGTTGAGGCCCTACAGAGAGAACCCAGAAGTATGAATTCCCAAAAACCTCCTCCACTTCTTGGATTGAACTCTTCTTCTTCCAATGGTGCACCCCCCTTGCTGGAAGCCCCCTAGGTTACACACTGTTCCTTCCTTAGCTAAGAGATGGTACCTGTAACTGTTGTAGAATGGTGTGAGAGGATTATTTCACCCTCGAGACCAAGATTGGATCAATATAGGTGGGATCTTTCACCACCGAGTTGATATCTAGGCTTTGTAATCTCAAAACCCTCAAAACTCCTTTGTGTTCAAAAGCCCAAATGCAAAATGTAATAATAATCCAAAATGAGTGAGAAGTGCACCCTTCCTTTCTTTTATACTCCAGATATATTTCTCTGTTGTGTTAGTTAACCCCTAGTGTTAACTTATAGCATTTTCACACATGATCTTTTATTTCCTTTTTCCCCCAAAGTCAACTTCATATTATAACGTTGTGCTTAGGTAATGGCTTTGGGTTGTCTTTGTCCCCATGATGCATGATATTATAATCTAATGGGGAAAACTATACTACTGAGTCTCTCATAACCTCTTCATCAAGAGGTGGGGACAATACACTCTCCCCTGCTAGAAATTGCTTTCACACAAGCAATTCTGAACATGCCTCCTGAAGAACCTGTTCACCTTCCCAAGTGGCATCCTCTATGGGTACATTCTTCCACATGACCAAGTATTCCTTGATGCTCCTCCTTCTTAAAATCTTCTCCCTTACTTCTAATATTTCTTCTCGAATTAGTATCAATTGCCTCTCTTCATCTAAGGGTGGAAGTTCCTCAATAGGAAGGATGTGTTTACCTGTGGCTCTCTTTAAGAATGACACATGAAATACATTGTGTATTTTGCTATCTTTTGATAGATCAAGCTCATATGCCACATAACCTACCTTTTTTTTTACCTTGTATGGTCCAAATAAGTGAGGTTAGAGATTTTCTATGCCACTCCTCTTAATGGGTGCATGTCTGTATGGTTGAAGCCTCAAGTAAACCAAATCACCAACCTCAAATGTGCGCTCCACCCTATGCTTATCTTCCTAAACCTTTTGTTGTTTATGTGCCCTCTGCACGTGGTCTTTGAGTTCTCTGAGTATATCCAGACTCTGTTGAATCCAATCCTGAACCATGGGATCCTTAGTGTCACCGAAGACAATATCCACAAAGGAGAGGGGATCATAATTGTATAAGGCTCTTAATTGTGACATACCAATAGATATGTGATGGGTGGTGTTGTAGAAATATTCCCCCAAATGAAGCCACTTAACCCATGACTTCTGCTTCCTTGACACATAATTCCAAAGGTAGCCTTGAACCCACTTGTTGACTATCTTTGTTTAGCCATCAGTTTGAGGATGATAGCTAGTATTGGGGGTTAAGGCCGTACCTACCAACCTGAATAGCTCCTGCCAAAAGGTGCTCATGAACCTTTTGTCCTTGTTACTCACAATGGTTTTGGGTAAACCATGCAACCTGAAGACCTCTCTAAAGAAAAAATCCGCAACATGTGCTGCACTGTAATTTGTGGCAATAGTGAAAAAGTGAGCAAACTTGGTTAACCTTTCCACCACCACAAAGATGTAATCCTTGCCCTCGGCCTTGGGAAATCCCATGATGAAATCCATAGATATGATTTCCCATTTGTGCTCAAGAATGGGAAGTGGTTGCAGTAATGTTGTTGGATGAGTGTGTTCATCCTTGTTCACCTGACAAGTGGTGCATTCCTTGATGTGGCACATCACATCTTCCTTCATGCCCTTCCAAGAAAATCTTTCCCTTATTTGCATGTAAGTATTGATGAACCCCTGATGTCCTTCTATTGGTGAATCATGGCATGCTTTTAGCACTTTGGTTTTAAAGGTTTACTTGGGAACCAGGGATATTCGGCCCATGTGATATATGATGTCGTCCACAATTTTGAAGTTGTCATCTTGTACCTGACCATCCATCAATTCACATGAAAACCTGTTTTTTGGGTATTCCACCAAAAGGTGGGCCTTCCAATCAACTGAAATGTCGGTCATAGCATAAAATTATGGTATTCTAGATAAGGCATCTACCACCATATTATTTTTCCCTTTGACAAATTCAATTTCAAAGTCATAACCCTAAATCTTGCTAACCCATTTATGTTGCCTCTCATTTAAGTCCTTTTGATACAGAAAGTACTTGAGGTTGTTGTGGTGTGTCCTCACAATGAATTTTAGCACAACCAAGTATTTCTTGAACTTAGTTGGTCCAGGTGGATTTCGGTGGCCACCCACCTTTTCCAATTAGCTCAAAACAATATTCTGACAATTTTGGTAATTCACCGTTTTTAGTAGTTTTTAACTTTCGGAGCGTTTTTGAGGACCTAAATGAAGGTTTTTCAAGATCGAGCTTCTCAATGGTAGCCATAGGCTCTTTTTTAGCCCTCAAAATTAATATTCTTGACTATACCTTTCCAACAAGCTATCATACACCCCAAATGGAGATCATATGCCAAAGTTACGCCCTCGGAAAGTTGATACACCAAACTACCCAAAACAGGGTCCACAAAATTGTTGGCTTTTCATCTTTCAGGGTTAGGGTTTTGGATTTTTTTTCTGATAAAAAGGCCTTTGGAGCCTCATTATAAAATCATATTCTTGAAAATGTGAGTATACATCACATATCTTCTCAGAGATAAGCTACCACCATTCTAGCAAGCTTGTTTCCGCTGCATTTTACAGTTTAAGCTTATTTCCTTATTGAATAGAAACTGTTTTTACTGTATATTTGTTATTCTATCTTAAGAATCTTTTGATAATAATATGTATTCATTTTGTTCTACAAATATAATTTGGATCAATGGTATCATAGCAGGCTTCTCTTGATCATTTTTCAGTATAGCAAGTTGGGTCTCGAGCTTGTCTCTCTTGAAGACAATCACTCTCGCACGCCCAAGAAACCCTCCATGGCAGAAAAAAGAAAAATGACACAACAAATGATTCTATTGATTTGTTGCTTGAGAAATCTCTCACACTACAGAGGGACGAAATGATGGAGAATTTTTCTCACATCCTTCAATGCCTGACGATTACAATATGCGCGTATTCATCAAGTGGCCACTTTGGAGGCACCTCACCTTTCAAGGTACAAGTTAATTTTGATATTCCTGTATTTGAAGGATAGATAGATGCAGATGCCCTAGAAAAATGGTTAAATATTATAGAAGGTTACTTCTCTATTCGTAATTTATCTGATAGGGAAAAGATCACCCTCGCACTCCTTAATGCTCTCCCCCATGTCAAACATTGGTGGGAAACTTACTGGGAGAAAATTTCCATAGAGGCGTTTGGAATATATTGGGCCGAGCCCACTTGGGATTTTTTTGTGGATGCGGAAAAGGAATGGTATTACCTTGTTGGAAACTATGAGGACTAGTACATGGGATGGACCACACTGTGACAAGAGAGGGGCCAAGCAGTTCCAGAGTTCACTGATACCTTCCATACCTTGCGTACCAAGCTGGGTATCAAAGACTCTGAATGAAATTTGGTTTTGAAATACCATGGGGCTCTACACAGATACATCCAAACTAAAATGGATTTTCTGAACACCTCATCTCTCGATGTTGCTTATCGATATGATGTTAAAATCGAGTATCAATTTAAGCACCAAAACAAATAAGAGTTCGGGTCTGCAAATCTACAAAAACCAAAGTATGATAAAGACAACCCTAACAAACAGTCTCTCAAAAACCAATCCAAGCCATAGGAAAATAAGGGCCACGGAAAGAAGAAGGACACTGGAAAATGGTGTGATTTCCACAAAATCCCCTCGCACAACACCGATGAATCTTTCTCAAAACAATCATTAGCGGTCGAGATAAAAGACAAGGAGTCGAACCCTGATTCATAATTTGATTCTGAAAATACTAATAGAAGACAAATCATCAACGTAGACCCCACTTCTAGTGTTGCAACTGCAACAATTCAACCAGAAGAACCAACAGATTCTGAAGAGGGGGAGCACCTTTATCATTCACCGATGTGGGTGAAGGGGACCCTACTGCATTTTATTGTTGATAGCGGAAGCTAAAAGAACCTAATCTCAACAGAGGTTGTCAAACAGTTGGGATTGTCAACAACACCACACCCACAACCATACAAAATTGGGTGGCTTCGCCAAGGATGAGATATTTGTGTCATCCAACAATGTCGATTTTCATATGGCATCCAACCCTTCAAGGATGAGGTATTATGTGATGTTTCCCCCCTGGATGTCTCTGATATTCTCTTGGGCCAGCCATATATGTGGAAGTGCCATACTATTTATGAGTCTCGACCCCATAGTGTCATTGTTACTCTAGGGGCTCATATATATAGGATACCAGAGGTAATTTCGACTATTTTCCCACCTAAACAATGTCTCATAGTAGGATCTCATACTACAAAATTTAGCTTCTTCACAATTTGTTCAAAGCGTGAACATAAGAACACCATTGCAGCCTCAGTACAAGCACCTTCTATCCAATAGAAGAAGGTCGACAAGATTGCAGAAAAGTGTAAAGATTCCTTCTACACACATGCATATCATGTAGCTATATTGGTTAAAATGGTCCAACCCTTCTAGCCACAAGTTTGTGACAACCTTCAACAAGCTAAGCAACACAACTTCTCCAACAAGGCAAGTAGCTCATCAAGATGAAGATTCAACAAACAATTTTCCCTCTCCCATAGGAACTCAACAAAATGGATACTATTACTTCCTAAGGATGGAGGATTGATCTAGGTGGATGTCAGTGGTCACCCACCTTTTCCAACTGGCTCAAAACAGTTTTCTGGCAATTTTAGTAATTTACTATTTTTAGCAGTTTTTAACTTTCGAGGCCATTTTGAGAGAGGGCCTAAATGAAGGTTTTTCAGGATCGAGATTCTCAATGATATCCAAAGGATTTTATTGATCCCCCAAAATGAATATCCTCGATGATACCTTTCCAAGGAGCTATCGTACGCCAAAAACAAAGATCGTATGGCAAAATTACGCTACCGGGAAGTTGATACACCAAACTACCCAAAACAGGGTCCATAAAACTATTGGGTTTTCATCTTCTGGGGTTAGGGTTTTGGATTTTCTTTATGATAAAAATGTCGTTGGAGCCTCATTGTAAAATAATCTTCTTACAAATGTGAGTATCCATCACATCTCTTCTCATAGATAAGCTACCACCATTCTAGCGAGTCTTTCACTCAGTATTTTTACAGTCTTTGTACATTTTCACTCATTAATAGAAAATTGTGTATTACTCTATCTATGTTTTTATGGTTTCATCTCTTATACATTTATGTTATATTATTGGATATTTTTTATATCTCTATACATTTCTTTATTATATCTCTGCTCTCATTTCGAGCCGAAAATAATCCAGATCATTAGCCAATGCATGCATGATGGCTAACATCTCTTTCTCATAGATGGTGTAGAGAAGCTTAGGACCCCTTAGTTTTTGTCTCTCATAGACAATAGGATGTCTATTGTGCATAAGCACTGCTCAAATTCCCTCCCCTGAGGCATCACACTCCACTGTAAAGGGTTGTGTGAAATCTGGCAGAGCCAATACTGGACAAGTTCTCATTACCTTCTTCATCTTGTCAAAAGTCAATTGTTCTTTTGGACTCCACTTGAATGCACCCTTCTTGGTCAAATCGGTCCCAGGTGTGCAAAGTTGAGAGAAACCTTTGACAAACCTCCTAATAGCAACAGATGCCAAGAAACCCTTTTAATTCAATGAGTGTGATAGGTGTCATCCAATCAAGTATAGCCTATATATTCTCTTGGTGTACTTGTACACCTTTAACCCCAATGATGTGTCCCAAATAGAGTACCTCTATCATTCCAAATTCACATTTGGATTCTTTAGCCTATAGATAATGTCTTTCCATGATGGCTAAAATGTGTTAAACATTTTGAAGATGTTCCTCCCATGTTTTGTTGTAGATCAACAAGTCATCAAAGAAGACCAAGAGGAAATTTCTTAATTTCTTGTTAAATACATGATTCATGCATGATTGGAAGGTGGTTGGCGCATTAGTTATCCCAAAGGGAATTACTAAGAACTCATAGTGACCATACTAACATCTTAAAGCGGTCTTGGGTACATCTTCCTCCCTCATTTTTATCTGATGATATCGAGAGCGCAAGTCAATATTTGTGAAGTATACAGCCCCATGAAGCTCATCCAATAGATCATCAATCCTACGGATGGGTTATCAGTTCTTGATCATCTTCTTATTCAATGCCCTGTAATCAATAAACATGTGCATGGTCCCATCCTTATCTTTCACTAACACCACTCAAGATGCAAAGGGACTGGAACTTGGACTAATGTGGCCCATATCTAGCAGTTCTTTGATAGCCTTCTCAATCTTGTCTTTGTAATTCTTTGGGTGCCTATAAGGAGTGGTGATGATAGGTTTGGATCCCTCTTCCAATTCTATGATGTGCTCAAACCCCCTATTTGTTGGTGCTCCTAGTGGAATGGGTTCAAAGACATTTATGTGCATGTCAATGATTCATTGAATCTCTAGTGAGTAATGAGTACCCCCTTTCTTATCCACCCAAACCGATATTCTACATTTTTTTGCATACACAATGTCCTCCCTCCTATATATTTCCTATGCACTTTGTTGTCACCACTCTAGGTGTGTTTCCTGTCATACCCTTGAGTACCACCTTTTTCCCATTTTTCTCAATGAAAGACATCTCCATGTTATTGTAGTTGGTAGTGATTGGCCCCAACGTACTAAGCCATTGAACTCCAAGGATCATGTTAGTGTCTGGAAGATCCATTACATAGAAATCTTGTGCCAAATCATGCCTGCGCAATGTAAGATTCATTCCTGGAATATACCTGTCACAAGGCATAGTGCGCCCCCCTGCTACCTCTACACGAAAACCTTCAAATTCAACTGTAGGTATATGTATTCTTTGTAGTAGGGTTGAATCAATGAAGTTATGTGAATCACCCCATCAATGAGAACTTAAAATTTATTCCCCTATAGCACTCCTCTCATCCTGAAGGTATTGAATTTGGGTACCCTAATGATTGATGCTATTGTTACCTTCTTATCTATTGTAAGGTTGTGACCTGCATCTTCCTCATCTGCATTTTCTGTGGGATCTACCTCCATGTTCTATAGATGGTCGAAATATTCCTCCTCATCATCATCGAAAATCACTTCAATGTAGTGAGCCTTGCCTTTACCCATGCATTTGTTTGTTGGATCCCAAGGATCTTTGCATGTAAAGCACAATTGTTTCCTTCTCAATTCCCTCCTAGTATTTTCGTCCATTCTACCTCTTCCTCGGTCAACCCACCTTTGGTATCTTCCACCTTGGTTCATGGGGGGTCTCTGGTCTCTTCCCCCTGGGTTTAGTGGAGGTCTAGGGGTAAATTTTTTCTTCACTGTTGATCCCTAGTCCCTAGTCTTCCATAAAGCATCATGTAAGTTGGTAGGATTAAAATCCTTGACCCAACCTCTTAAGGGATCCATGAACCCCTCTGTTAAGAGAATCATTAGTCTCGCTTGAGACACATCCTGCACCATAACCGATATCCTCTGAAACTTCTATACATATGCCTCTAGTGACCCTGTCTTCCTGAGATAGGTGAGTTCCCCAAAATGTAGTTTTTGATCCCCCTGGTCAAACCTATCAATAAGCCTCTATGTGAACTTTATGTAAGTATTAATATGATTATGGCCTAGTGTATTTAACCCATGTTACCACCAGTCATGATGTTTTCCCTCCAAGTAAATGGTGGAAAACTTGATAGAATCCATTTGATGCAGACCCCCCTTCTCCCTTAAGGGCTGCGCGACCTCCCAGTCTAGGATCGATCAAGAACTAAGTCCAACTGAATCTTCGGCCCCTCAAGAGCCTTAAATAAACTGAATAGCCCCTTCTTCTTAAAGCACAGGTCCTATGGAACCCATAGGTTTGTCCTTAATGCTTTTAAAGCTTGAGCGTATTTAGGCGATAGCTCTCCTGGTTAAGCCCCTCCCTCTATGTGACCAAGGCTGTGACCAATCGCCTAAACAAAAGGCACATCAAAACTTCATGTATCAGGCCTATGCGTGTGAGTCACCCCAACTCTCCCGACTTTAGAAATCACAACAGGAGCCTAGTGCGTGCTAGCCCCTCTATTCTCCTTCACTGATGTGACCCTTCGCTATGACCATGGACCAATCTTTTGAGTGCTTCGTGATTTCGCATTTTGTGTCTTGTGATTTCACCCTTCGCAAATCATCTCCATGGAAAATCAATGGTCCATATCTCTCCTCAGTCCAATGGCTCAGATCAAATATTCGTGATTTCAAATTTCGCGGGTTCCCAGATTTCTCATCTCTGATTTCTTGAATTATGAACCTCTGACTAAACCATATATATGGTTCAACTCCCTCCGTCGATCAATGGCTATGATAAAATTGTGATTTCGCGATTCGTGAGTTCCTATAACTCTGCCTTTGACTTCTATGAGCCACGAGTCAGTGAAATGTTGAACTCTCGCCATGTGTCCTCCTTAACGATGGACGGTTCTGATGATTTTGGAATTTCATGACCTTGATCCTCCTGTGTACGTTCAAAGATTTAATGTTACTGCACTTTACCTTGGTCGGATGGCTATGATCCTTTTGTGCACCGATCAGGTGGCTGAGATCCTTTCTTTGCGCTCTGATCAAATGACTGATATCCTTTCTCTGGCACTCAGATTGAACGACTGAGATCTTTTCTTGTGCTTAGATCGGACGGTCCAGATCTTTTCCCTTGAGATTATGCTTTCTTGTAACTTAGAAGATTTTTAAAATATTTAAAGGCTTAGACCTTTATCCCTCCTGCAATTCCATTTCTTTGATCTTGTTCGCACTTCTTAGAAAGTGCCATCTCTCCTGAGCTTGATCTCCTCAAATATTTTCGATCTCCTAAGAACTTCTTGATTTTCCAGGATATTCGTCAAACTCAGATCCAAAGATTCTTGAAAATAATTATTTCTTTCCTTCCTAGAATTCCTCTATTCTTGTCCTTGAATTCTTTACGTAGTCACTTAGACTATTCGTCGAATTCCAGACCTGTGCACTCTTTGCAATAGATATTTACACAATATTTGAGTTCTTGCGATGACTGCACACACCTTGCGACCATCTCTTTACACTTCCTGCAAAGAAACTTTACGATATTCCTCTTGAGCTTACGAGTCAAGACAAACTCTGTCAACTCACTCCTCGTGGACCGAATTCATGATCTGTCCCCTCCTTGCAACAAATTCTTACACAAGATCTGGATTCTTACGGATGACTATGCACTCCTTACATCAGTCACTTTGCACTCCTTACAAAGGGAATCTTATGCTATTAATTCTAAGCTTTACGAGTCGAAACAGACTTTGTCAATGCACTCCTTACAGACTGTGTGCACACCTTGCACCCACTCATGAAGAAAAACAATTTTAATCTTTTTATGAAAGCATTTTAGAGCTACATATACTCATATCAAGATTCATTCATTCTTGAAAATATTGACAACAACAACGGGTAAAATAAAAACAACATAGTCTCACACATTTGGATCAATTTTCCTCTGTTATCTTCATTCAAATCAAGAAAATGGTTACAGCTAAAATCAAACAACAACTAATGCTCATAAACTTCTACTTGCTCGTAACTCTCGTAACCCTTCTTTAGGGTGTACAAAACCTCTCTTTATACAAAATAAACAAACTAACTACTATCTAATTGTGGTTACATCGAGACTAGAGTTAAACTCCTAGGTCACGTGTGCTCATTTTGTCTCCATGCGTGTGATCTTTCCTTTATTGTTTTCTATCATCTTCAAAAGATTGCAGTACTGGCTAGTGTTCGAGACTCTAGATTGGTTCTTAGGTGTTGAGTTGTCCTCCCACATGTACTTGCTGACGATGCTCCTGCATCATACTCCCCTGGGAAAAAATTCATGGACTCCTATTCATGAGCTCCTGCACTGAATTTCCATGCTTCTGGATATCAAATTCACTCTCCCAACTGGCATCTTCTATTGGATGTCCTTTCCACTTGAACAGATATTCAAAATAGGTCTTCCTCCTGGTCTTCTTACCAATCCTCTGATCAACGATCT
Source organism: Picea engelmannii (assembly GCA_009831015.1). Classification (NCBI taxonomy): domain Eukaryota; kingdom Viridiplantae; phylum Streptophyta; class Pinopsida; order Pinales; family Pinaceae; genus Picea; species Picea engelmannii. The sequence continues at coordinate 341,995 of ML778811.1, forward strand.
TTTCCATCCGTGGTTTTTATACTATAGGCATTTGTTTCTCCCAATGAATATTCTCTTGATCCGTTGATCCCTCTATGTCATCCTCTGTGTAAGGATATAGGTCTGAAATGTTGAATATGGGCGATATTCCCACATCATCTATCAACTCAATCTCATAAGCATTTGTATCAAACTTCCTAAAGATCTTACACAGTCTTATTTTCTTCATCTTTAGCTTGTTATATGTCCCCCTAGGGAACCTTTTCTTCCTGAGATGTTCCAGAACCTGATTTCCTATTTCAAATTGAAGTTCTTTGCGATGTTGATCAACTTTGTGTTTATACTCTTGGATAGAACTCTGTAACTGCCCTCTGATCTAGATATGGATCTTTTGCATTTCTGCGGGAAAGTCTTCTGCTTCAACGCTTCTGATCTCACTCTGTTCCAAGTCTCTCAACTCATATACTCCCATGGGTTGCATTCCATACAATATTTGGAATGGGCTCTTCCCAGTACTACTATTTGGTGATTCGTTGTATGCAAACTCTGCTTGTGGAAAAATTTGATCCCAGTGATTATGGTGTTCGGTGACCAGACTCCTCAATAATTTTCCAAAACTTTTGTTTACCACCTCAGTCTATCCATCTATCTGAGGGTGATAAGTTGAGTTGAAGGAAAAATATGTCCCCAAATTCTTCCACAATGTTCTCCAAAAATGACCAACAAATTTGGTGTCTCTGTCTGAGACAATGTTTCTGGGTAGGTCGTGAAGTCTCACAACTTCCTTAAAGAATAGATTTGCAACATGTGTTGCATCACTAGTCTTCTGACATGGGATAAAGTGTGCCATATTTGAAAATATTTCCACCACCACAAATATCGAATCACATCCTCTTTGCATTCTTGGAAGTCCCAACACAAAATCCATACTTATTGCATTCCAAGGCCTCTCTGGTATGGGCAACAGTTGATACAATCCAGTGTTCTTTCTTTTACCTTTTGCATGTTGACATATTCTACATCTGTTCACGAATTTTTTCATATTTATTCTCATACCTGGCCAATAGTATGAACTGCTCAAATGTGCAAATGTCTTATCATGGCCGAAATGTCCATCAAATCCTCCACTATGTTTTTCCTTCAAAAGGTTATCCCTCATTGAGAATTTTGGTATGAACAATTGATTTCCATTGAGCAACAATCCCTCTTGAATAATATACTATGTCCACTAGATTCTATCTCGCAACACATGATTCGTGCATGCTTCATATGCTTCCTTGAAATCTAGATCATCACTGTACACTTCCTCAAGGTGTTCAAACTCTAAGGTCTTTATCTGAAATTCCTGCATAATCAGACATCTCCTGCTCAATGCATCAACAACTTTGTTAGCATTCCCAACAATATGTTTTATGACAAAAGTAAAATTCTGCATAAACTCAATCCACTTTGCATGCCTCTGATTCAATTTTTCATGTCTGGTTATGAATTGTAAATCTTGGTTATCACTATACAAGACAAATTCTTGTGGGACGAGGTAATGTCTCCATTTCTTCAGGGCTTGGATTATGGCATAAATATCCTTGTCATAGGTGGATTATTTTCTCTTAGTCTCATTCAGCTTCTCACTAAAGTAAGCAATAGGTCTATTGTCCTGGCTCAAAACTCCTCCAATTGCAACGCCACTTGCATCACATCTCACCTAAAATGTTTTCCCCAAATTTGGCAAGACTAGAATTGGTCGCTCTGTTATTTTCTCCTTCATTATATTGAAGCTCTTCTTAGCCTCCTCTATCCATTTAAAAGACTTGGGCCTTTTCTTCACTGTGTCCATCATTGGTGCATGAATTCCACTGAAATATTTGATGAACTTCCTATAGAAACTCGCTAATCCATGGAAGCTTCTTACCTCAAACATGCTCCTTGGTGATGACCTTTCTTTTATTTCTTTCACCTTATTCAGATCCATCTTTAGTTCATTTGAAGAGATCACAAAACCCAAGTAAATGAGTTATGTCTTCATAAAAGAAGATTTCTTCAGGTTTATCAATAACTTCTCTTGTTGTAGTCTCCTCATCACTACTGTCGGATGCCTCAAATGTTCCTCTTTATCCTTGCTAAATATCAATATATCATCTAGATACACAACCATGAACTTGCCAATGAAATATTTCAATATTTCATTCATTAACCTCATAAAAGTAGTCAGGGCATTGGTTAAGACAAATAGCATAACAATCCACTCATACAAACCTTCATTTGTCTTACAGGTTTTCTTCCACTCATCAACTTCTCTCATTATGATCTGGTGATATCCACTTTTCAAATCTATCTTAGAAAATAAATTTTCTCCACTTAAACAGTCCATCAAATCATCTATTCTTGGCAAAGGGAATCTATACCCGATAGTGATCTTATTGATGGATCTCGAGTCTGTACAGATTCTCCATCCTCCATCTTTATTTGGACTCAACATAGTTGGTACTGTGCATGGGCTCAAGCTCTCTCTGACCAAACCCTTGTCTAACAATTCGTGGACCCGGTTCTTTACCTCCTCATTCTCTCGAGGTGTCAGTATGTATGTCTCTTTGTTTGGAAGAATTGCTCCTAGTATCAAATCAATATGATGGCTGATGCTTCTGATGGGTGGAAATGATTTAGGCATCTCATCCACCACTATGTCAGCAAAATTATCTAACAATTTTTGAACTTCTTTAGGTAAATAATCCATCGAAGTACTAGTAAGGATAACTCTTGGTTTCCTCACTACAACAAACTGCATCTCCTATTCTTTCTTTACTTCTTTCAAGAGTTCCTTCCCACTCATGAGAAGTATGCTTGTTATGGCTTCCTCTTTTACTTTATTCTCCTCTAATGGCAGCAACATGTGTGTCCTACCATTATTCTCCAAGGTGTATGCATTTTTCCTCCCATCGTGAATGACATTCCTTTCAAACTGCCATGGTCTTCCCAACAAAATATGGCATGCATCCATGGGAATTACATCACACATAATTTCATCTCTATATTCTCCTATCTTAAATTAAACCAAGCATTGTTTAGTAACCATTACCTAGTGTCCTTTCTACAACCATGATACTTTATATGGCTCTGGGTGTCTAGTTGTCTCCAACTCTAATTTCTTCTCCATCTCCATGGATACTAAGTTAACAGTTCTCCCACTATCAATGATCACCTTGCATACTCTGTCTTTAGTCTTGCAAGATATCATGAATAGGTTTTTCCTCTGTACAGGATTTTTAACTTCTGCCTCTGATTTTAAGAGAACCTTTCTCATCATCAGGGATGTTCCATCCTCTACTACTTCTTCTTCAACATTCCTTCTTTGTGCTTCCAAAATGTGAGATTATCCTCATTCTTTATTTTTCTCGGGGCATTCCCAAGACATGTTCCATGTCTTTCCATAGGCATAACACCTTATTCCTCCTCTTCCTCTTCCTCTAGAAGAGTTCCTTCCACCACCATGTCTCCCTCGGGAACTTCCTCCTCTTTCTGAGTGATTGTGTGGAGTTCCAGTCTCCTCCTTAGAGTTATGCACCTTGTCATGGGAAACTTGCTTTCCTTTGTTCGAGACTGAGATTTTACCTCTACCTCACTGGACTTTTTTTCTTTCCAACTTCTCTTATGCCTTCAACATGAAATCATAAGCATCTTCCGCTATCCTTACTAACATCATGTTGAGCTCATCCTAGATTTCATACCTCAACCCATTCATATCCCTGGAAACTTTTTCTTTATCCCTCTCTCTTTGTCCATCTCAGATGTTCAACTTGTAGAACTCCTTTGTGTATTATTTGACTATCATACCTTTCTGTTTCAGGTTCTATAGCTTCTTGAACATATTGATCTGATAATATTTGGGCATGAATTTAGCCTTCATCTTGGCTACCATCCTATCCCAGTTCTTTATCTTCGGTTTGCCTCTACTTCTCCTGTAGTATGCAGTTCATCCCACCACAATGTTTCATGTCCTTTAAGCCTGGTGATAACATGTCTCACCCTTTTATCCCCATTGACATTTTCATAATTGAAATATTTATCCATGGACCTTATCCAATCTAGCAACTCTTCATCATCCAAATTGCCTTCATACATTGGGACCTCTATGTTAGCTCTAGCTCCCAATATAACAACTTATCTCATCAATCATTCTTTGGAAACATGTTCCCCTGAAGCTTCTTCGACCTTTGCATCTTCACTCTCTTCATAGCTGTCATATCCAACATCAGGTGCTCTCCTCTGTGATGCCTCCATTGGTTCCAACCTTTCTGTAAGGTAGCTAGAGAGGTAGTGGGGGGGCCCAGAGGGCCATAAGTGATAATAGTGGAGGCCATTCAATGTAAGGTGGAATAGGTCCACTCTTTTTCATTATTTGTGGTGATTATATTTGTATATATATTCAGGTTCTTAACAAGTGGTATCGAAGCACTTTCCTTAGCAGACATTGTGGGAAAATATTTTTTATTTTTGCAGATTTGTTTTTTCAGAGAAAAAAAAAGAGCCGCAACATTCCAGATATTTTTGGTATATTTTTGTACAAAATTTACAAAAAAAAGTTGTATATTTGAGTTCCTCTCAGAAAATCACCCAATTTGAAAAAACAAATCGTCTGAAATGGAGCCCGGGAAGTCAAGATATTGAAGTTTTAAAATCTGCAATTTTCAGAGTTTTTTCTGCGGACGATGGTGCGATTTTTTTTTTATTTTTTTAATTTATGTAGTAGTTGGAGGCCAAATTTTCCAAAAAAAAAATCATATCTAAGTTCCTCTCACAATTTCACCCAATTTCAAAAATCAATCAACCAAAACGGAGTTTGGGAAGTGAAGTTATGAGCATTTTAAATTCAACAATTTTTTCAGGGTTTTTCCAGAAAAATCCATGATTTTCTATCATAACTTATTGTTCTATTTTTTGGGTTTTTTCATGACAGTTGTGGGACCGAAGAGTTCATAGGGTGATCAGATGGATATTTCCTCTGAAACCCTCAAATAAATTCTACAAATTACTAAAGCATTCAAATCTTAATTGTATGATACACTGGATGCTAGATTGCATGACCTTGCAGATGGCCTCAATGATAATTTTTGTAGTATTCAAGATTCATTGGATAGCATGCAGGAGAGATTTCTTATGGAAGACATCAGGGATGAATATAATCAGGAAATATATGCTTGGTATGATTTTGAGGTCGATTGTGATGATTAGTATATGGATAGTTGTCATTTCTGGGATGACAACCACTTTCATATTTTATCTGATGACTCTAATCCTCCTTTTGTAGAGAGCATCAATGTGACAAGTCGAGAGCCAATGATTATTACCACTGTCCATCCTGCATATTATACAATGGTGTTATTCCTTCCAGATTCTGCTACGACCCTTTTCCACTATGTGGATGGATCTTCTTATTTGGATCCACATGACAGGTGTCACTCTTTGGAGCATCATTTTGAGTTGGTTATTGGGTTCCAAAATATTCCACGAGGAGTTCACATGAGCACTTAGACATGGGACCTGGGATTACAATGGTGGTTGGACTACTTCAACATGGTGGATTTTATTTCTTGTTAAGAACCTGAATATATATACAAATATAATCACCACAAATATTGAATACACAATAGATCCACAAAGTAATATAGAATAAACCACACTTTATTATTACCAAACCCTTGAGGTAGGGAAAAACCATACAATGGATCCTATTATGGAAGGGATCCTCTCATGTTCGCTTGCCTCTTCGATGGGGCATCCTCCTATTGAGATTTAACTCCAAACACAATACTTCTCTTCATCTCTCATTACATTGCCTAAACCCCTTTATATAGTGCTACCATCACCTAAGAACATTCTAGAGGAGGAATCTTCTAGAAGTAGAACCTTCTAAGAAGTCCTCTTACATTTATTATATCTAACTACCATAGTCGGCATTATTTAATAATATAGTGGACCTAGTCCACCTTACATTGAATGGCCTCCACTATTATCACTATGGGCCCTCTAGGCCCCCCAACTACCCCTCTAGCTACGTTACATTCCATCCCCTTTATGAAAGTGTTTTTCTCAACGCTTGATGTACAATCATATGCCAGGGTCCCATGGATAATTGTGGACCATAATTCTGAAAAAGAGTGTAGAACCAAGGTCCCCAATGTTTGATGTACCACTATATACCAGGGTCTCATGGATAATTGTGGACCATAATGCTGAAAAAGAGTGGAGAACCAAGGTCCCATGTAGAAATGTAAGGTAGCTAGAGAGGTAGTTTGGGGGGGGAAGAGGGCCCATAGTGATAATAGTGGAGGCCATTCAATGTAAGGTGGACTAGGTCCACTATATTATTAAATAAGGCCCACTATGGTAGTTAAATATAATAAATGGGTAGTTATATATAATAAATGTAAGAGGACTTCTTATAAGGTTGTACTTCTAGAAGATTCCTCCTCTATAATGTTCTTAGGTGATGGTAGCACTATATAAAGGGGTTCAAGCAATGTAATGGGATATGAAGAGAAATATTGTATTTGGAGTAGTAACCCATTAGGAGGAAGCCCCCTCGAAGAGGCAAGTGAACATGAGAGGATCTCTTCCATAATAGGATCCAATGTATGGTGTTTCCCTACCCCAAGGGTTTTGATTAATAAAGTGGTGTTTTTCTATATTGTTCTTCTATATCTATTGTGGTTCTTTTGTATTCAGGTATTTGGTTCTTAACACTTTCACGAATCTCTCACATATCTCTTTCTACAACATGATTGGCTAAAGGTGGCTCCCCCCGTCTCCTCGGTGGAATTGCGTTGAATATCTCTCACACACAGAGTACAACTTCAAGTTATTTTGTCTCCTTTACCTGAAATCTACAAACAAAAATCAACTCTAAAACCACTTGATGAAGACCCCCCTTCTCCCCTAAGGGTTGTGTGACCTCTTGGTCTAGGATCGATCAAGAACTAATTCTGACTGACTCTTCGGCCCCTCAAGAGCCTTCAATCAAATGAATATCCCCTTCTTCTTAAAGTGCAGGTCCTATGGGACCCACATGCCTCTCCTTAATTCTTTTAAAGCTTCAACGTATTTAGGCGCTAGCTCTCTCGATTAAGCCCCTCCCTCTACGCGACCAAATTTGTGACCAATCGCATAAACAAAAGGCGTGTCATGACTTCGCGTATCAGGATTCTACATGTGAGTCACCCCGACTCTCCTGACTTATGAAATCCTGACAAGATCCTAGCGCGTGCTAGCCTCTCTATTCTCCTTCACCAATGTGACCCTTCGCTATGACCGTGGGCCAATCTTTCAAGCACTTCACGATTTTTCGTTTCACGAGTTCCCATATCTCTCCTCGATCTGATGACTCAGATCAAATCTTCATGATTTTGGATTTCACAAGTTCCCAGAACTCTCACCTCTGATTTCCCGAGTTATGAACCTCCGACTAAAACAGATCTACAGTTCAGCTCCCTCCATCGATCAATGGCTATGATAAAATCATGATTTCAGGATTCATGAGTTCTTATAACTTTTCCTTTGACTTATCTGAGTCACAAGTTAATGAAATGTTGAACTCTTGCCATGTGCCCTCCTTGACGATGGACGGTTCTAATGATTTTGTAATTTTGTGACCCTGTTCCTCCTATGTACATTCAAATCTTTAATGTTAGCGCACTTTACCTTGATAGGATGGCTATGATCCTTTTGTGCGTCGATCAGGAATCTGATATCCTTTCTTTGTGCTTTAATTGAACGACTAAGATCCTTTCTCTGGCGCTCGGATCGAACAATTGAGATCTTCGCTTGTTCTTAGATCAGATGGTCCAGATCTTTTCCCCTGAGATTACCCTTTCTTCTACCTTAGAAGATTTTTGAAATATTTAAAGGCTTTGACCTTTATCCCTCCTGCGAGTCCATTTCTTGGATCTCATTCACACTTCTTAGAAAGTGTTGTCCCTCCTGAGCTTGATCTCCTCAAAGATTTTTGATCTCCCAAGCACTTCTTTCTTTTCTGGGAAATTTGTCAAACTTAGATCCAAAGATTCTTGAAAAGAATTCTTTCTTGCCTTCTTGGCATTCCTCTGTTCTTGTCCTCGACTTCTTTACGAAGTCTCTTCGACTCTTCATTGAATTCCAAACCTGTGCACTCTTTAAAATAGATCTTTACACAATATTTGAGTTCTTGCGACGGTTGTGCACACCTTGTGGTAGTCGCTTTACACTTCCTGCAAAGAAACCTTATGTTGTTCCTCCTAAGCTTACGAGTCGAGACAGATTCTGTCAATGCACTCCTTGTGGACTAAATTCTAGATCTGTGCACTCCTTGTAGCAGATTCTTATGCAAGATCTGGATTCTTACGGACAACTATGCACTCCTTATAGCAATCACTTTGCACTCCTTGCAAAGGGCATATTACGCTATTTCTTCTGAGATTTATGAGTCGAAACATACTTTGTCAATGCACTCCTTGTGGACTGTGTGCACACCTTGCACCCGCTCACGAAGAAAAACGATTTTAAGTTTTTTATGCAAGCATTTTAAAGCTACATAAACTCGTAGAAAAATTCATTCATTCTTGAAAAGATTGACAACAAAAGCAGGGAAAATACAAACAACACAATCTCACACATTTGGATCAATTTTCCTTTGTTATCTTCATTCAAATCAAGAAAATGGTTACATCTAAAATCAAACAAAAACTAATGCTCAGAAAATTCTACTTGCTCGTAACTCTCGTAACCCTTCTTTAGGGCGTACAAAACCTCTCTTTATACAAAAGAAACAAACTAACTGCTATCTAATTACGGTTACATCGAGACTAGGGTTAAACTCCCAAGTCACGTGTGCTCATTTTGTCTCCACGCGCGTGATATTTCCTTTTATTGTTTTCTATCAACTTCAAAAGATTGCAGTACTAGCTAGCGTTCGAGACTCTAGATTGGTTCTCAGGCACTGAGTTGTCCTACCACATGTACTTGTTGATGATGCTCCTGCATCACCATCTCTCTCATTGGGTTACATTGTAAGTAGGTATCAAGCTTCTTCACCCAAGCTTGTGTAGTCACCTTTGAAGAACCATCAAAGTATGTTATCTCCATCTTGTCTGCCCTGCATTGCAATTAATAGTTGTTCCGGTGATATGGTTTGGGCTTACCCATGAATTTAATCCCACAATGTTGGTTCAGTGTGACTTGTACTTTGAATCCTGCACTCAATGATTCATATTCCCTGGCATATTGCTCAAAATTGTCCTCAATCTCATCATGGTGGTTGTGTTATGGTTGGTTATCCAAAAATGTAGGTAGGTAGGGTCTAGGGGTAGTTCTATTGTGTGTTAGCCCCTTAGAATCTCGTCCTCCAAACTCTACCCCTCAATGTGGTAGTGAAATCTCTACTCCTTATGAGGTCTAGTTTCTCTATGAGAACCACTAGATTATTTGTTTGCATATATTTTTGGCCCCTTTCCTACATGGGTCATCTGTAATAGGAGTTGTGCAATATTCTGCTGGCTGGAATTTACTCTTTCCAAGGTAACCCTCATCTCAAACTGTCCCCTGTGCATTGTTTCCTAGTTCTCCTATAGATGGTGCACAAGTGAACTTTCTATCTGATTTATGGAGTGTTGTAACTCCTTTGCAAAACCTTCTAGAAATTGTGGCTCATTGTCCTCACCTGAACCTTCAATTTCTGCCTCTAGTTCACATGTCTGATTTCTTCTTCTTCCCATATAGGTACCATTGAATTTATGCATATGATAATCCCCAATGACTGGGAGGATCAATGATATGATACCACTATAATGTTCCCAAGCCATTTTTTTGTTGGAAACACTAACTGTTCATTGTTTATTGTTTGTTTAGTTGTGTGCTTGCAAGTTTACTCATGAAGTTGCGCATTAGGGTTTATGTTTATGAGATCAAAGCATGTAGACATGGATCTAAATATAGAACATAAGGAAATAAAAGATACATCAAGAAACACCAATATGGAACCAAATAGCTCAAATCTGACCTTTATTTAGATAATATAGAGATCTTGATACAACAGATCTGTAGATCTAGCATAATACAAATAAGAATATTTGATTCAGATTATTTTCGGCACGAAATGAGAGCGAAGATATAATAAAGAAATGCACAGAGATATCGCGTATATCCAGTAATATAACATAAATATATCAGAGATTCAACCATAAACACAGAGATACAATAATACATGATTTCTATTAATGAAATAAATGTACAGAGACTGTAAAAATACAGAGTGAAAGACTCGCTAGAATGGTGGCAGCATATCTCTGAGAAGAGATGTGACGACTACTCGCATTCGCAAGAAAATCATTACAATGAGGCTCTTAAGGCATTTTCACAATAAGTAGGAATGCCAAAAACCCTAGACATCCAAAATCCTAACCCTAGGAGATGAAGCGCCAAAAGTCATGTGGGCCCCGTTTGGGTAAGTGAGTACATCAACTTCCCGGGGTCGTAACTTTTGCATATGATCTTCGTTTTAGGCGTTTGATAGCTCATTGGAAAGGTATCATCAAGGAGATTCATTTTTTGGGCTCAATTATGCCTTTGAATATCATTGAAAATCTCAATCTCAAAAAACCTTCATTTGGGCCCTCAAAATGGCCCCGAAAGTTAAAACCTGCTAAAAATAGTAAATTGTCAAAATTGTCAGAAAACTGTTTTGAGCCAGTCAAAAAAGGTGGGTGGCCACTGATATCCACCTAGATCAATCCTCCCTCCTTAGGAAGAAATTGTCTCCTTTGCATTGAGTTCCCAGGGGAGAGGAAAAAGCATTTGTTGGATCTGCATCTGGGTGAGCTACTTATATTGTTGGAGATGTCGCGCTGCTTAGTTTGTGGAAGTCTGTCATGAACTCTTGAAGCTGAGGTTGTTCAAAAAGTCGAGCTACATGAGAGGAAGGTGTGAAGAAGGAATCTTTGCACTTTGTTGCAACCTTATCGACCTGCTTCTGTTGGATAGAAGGTGTCGGGGGCGAGGCTGTAGTGGTTGCAGTGTCCTTCTGTTCCCCTTTTGAACAGATTGTGAAGAAGCTGAATTTTGCAGTATGAGATACTACCTTGCGACACTTTTTAGGTGGAACACTAGTTGGAACTTCCTCTGGTATTCTGTAGAGATGACCCCCCAAAGTAACAATGACACTACAGGGTCGAGACTCATAAACAACATGGCGTCTCCACATATATGGTTGGCCCAAGAGAACATCATAGACATCCAGTGGGGCAACATCACATAATACCTCATCCTTGAAGGGTTGGATGCCGTATGACAATCGACATTGTTGGTTGACATGGAGATCTCATCCTTGCCGAAGCCACCCAATGTTTTATGGCTGTGGGTGTGGTGTTGTCGACAATCCCAACTATTTGACAACCTTTGCTGAGATGAGGTTTTTCTGTCTTCTGCTATCAACAATAAAATGTAGTGGGTTCCCCTTCACCCATATCTGTGAATGAGGCGCTCCCCCTCTTCAGGATCTGTTGGATCTTTTGGTTGAATTGCTATGGCCGCGACAATAGAAATGGGATCTGCATCAATGATATGTCCTTTACCAGTATTTTCATAATCAGATTCTGAATCAGGGTTCGACTCATTGTCTTTGATCTCGACCACCAATGACTATTTTGAGTGACATTCATCGGTCTTGTGCTAGGGGCTTTTGTGGAAATCACACCATTTTCCGGTGTCCTTCTTTGTCTTCCCCTGACCTTTCTTTTCCTGTGTCTTGGACTGGTTTTCGGGAGACTATTTGTTAGGGCCATCTTTGTCATACTTTGGTTGTTGCGTATTTGTAGAACCGAATTCTTGTTTGTTTTGGTGCTTAAATTTCTGCTCAATTTTAACAACATATCAATAAGAAACACCGAGTGATGAGATGTCCAGAAAATCCATTTCAGTCTGGATGTATCTGTGTAGAGCCCCACGGTATTTCAGAACCAAATGTCGCTTGGAGTCTTTGATACCCAGCTTGGTGCGCAAGGTATGGAAGGTGTTGGTGAACTCTGAAACTACTTGGCCCCTCTCTTGTCGCAGTGTGGTCCATCTCATGTACTGGTCCTCATAGTTTCCAATAGGGTAATATTGTTCTTTTACCACATCCACAAAAAAATCCCAAGTGGGATCGGCCCCATATATTCCAGACTCCTCTACGAAACTTTTCTCCCAATAAGTTTCCCACCAATGTTTGACATGAGGGAGAGATTTAAGGAGTGCGAAGGTGATCTTTTCTTTGTCAGAAAAATTGTGAACAGAGAAATAACCTTCTAGCAGAGTTAACCATTTTTCTAGAGCTTCTGCATCTATCTGTCCTTCAAATACAGGAATATCAAAATTAACTTGTACCTTGAAAGGTGAGGTACCTCCAAAGTGGCCTCTTGATGAAGATGTGTATGATGCTATCGGCAGGCGTTTAAGGATGTGGGCAAAATTCTCCATCATTTTGTCCCTCTGTCGCGTGAGAGCTTGCTCAAGCAACATATTGATAGGATCGTCTGCTCCGTCGATTTTCTTTTCTTCCACCATTGAGGGTTTCTTGGGTGTGAAAGAGCGATTTTATTCAAGAGAGACAAGCTCAAGACCCAACTTTCTATACTCAGACCTCGTCGGGAACATGCACTGAAAAAAACGATCAAGAGCAACCTGCTCTGATACCACTAATTCAGATTATTTTCGACATGAAATGAGAGCTAAGATATAATAAACAAATGCACAGAGATATTGCGTATATCCAGTAATATAACATAAATATATCAAAGATGCAACCATAAACACAGAGATAAAGTAATACACGATTTCTATTAATGAAATAAATATACAGAGACTGTAAAAATACAGAGTGAAAGAATTGCTAGAATGGTGGTAGCTTATCTCTGAGAAGAGATGTGACGGCTACTCACATTCGCAAGACGATCATTACAATGAGGCTCTAAAGGCCTTTTTACAATAAGCAGGAATGCCAAAAACCCTAGACATCCAAAAACCTAACCCTAGGAGATGAAGCGCCAAAAGTCATGTGGGCCCCGTTTGGGTAAGTGAGTACATCAACTTCCCAGGGTTGTAACTTTTGCATACGATCTCCGTTTTAGGCGTGTGATAGCTCGTTGGAAAGGTATCATCGAGGAGATTCATTTTGGGGGCTCAATAATTCCTTTAGCTATCATTGAGAACCTCGATATTGAAAAACCTTCATTTGGGCCCTCAAAATGGCCCCGAAAGTTAAAACTTGCTAAAAATAGTAAATTGCCAAAATTGTCAGAAAACTATTTTGAGCCAGTCGAAAAAGGTGGGTGGCCACTGATATCCACCTGGATCAATATCCTATTGGAATAATGGCTTCTACAAAATGCTCAAGACTGAAGATATAAGCCTCCAAAGGCAAGACAATAAGATGATGCAAGATTGATTTCTTTCCTTCCAAGGATCAAATCCAAACCCCCCTAGCTGAGTTGCACACTTCTGAATGGTTGAATATACTCAATATTTTGGCCCTGCTATTAGAGGCCTCCAAATACTATAAAAATGGCTAGAATAGTAGATCAGGGAAAGGCAAAACCCCTCCTGAAGTCTCAGGATTTTCCACACATGTTCTTTTCTTTCCTTCAGTTTACCTTTTTCCCCCAAAGTCAACTTAATATTATAACTTTGTGCTTAGGTAATGGATTTGGGTTGCCTTTGTCCCCATGATGCATGAGACTATAGTCTAGTGGGGACAACTAGACTATTGAGTCTCTCATAACCTCTTCATCAAGAGGTGGGGGACATTATAGGTAGCTAGAGAGGTAGTGGGGAGGCCCAGAGGGCCCATAGTGATAATATTAGAGGCCATTCAATGTAAGGTGGACTAGGTCCACTATATTATTATTTAAGGCACACTATGGTAGTTAGATATAATAAATGTAAGAGGACTTCTTAGAAGGTTCTACTTCTAGAAGATTCCTCCTCTAGAATGTTCTTAGTTGGTTGGTAGCACTATATAAAGGGATTTAAGAAATGTAATGAGATATAAAGAAAAATATTGTATTTGGAGAGGTAGCTCAATAGTAGGATGCCCCCTTGAAAAGGCAAGTGAAAATGAGAGGATCCCTTCCATAATAGGATACATTGTATGGTGTTTCCCTACCTCAAGGGTTTTCTTATAATAAAAGTGCAGTTCTTCTATATTGTTCTCTAAATATTTGTGGTGTTTTTGTATGCAAATATTGGGTTATTAACATAAAATTGAGGGGTGATTCACCCAATAGGTCATTTTGTCAACCCTCCCATACTCAAACTTGGTAAATTGCATAGGGTCTTTGAGCATTAATTTATTTTAATGAGGTGGTTTGGATGTACTTTCTTATATGGATCTTTTATTGATTTGATTTACTCATCATGATGCTTTCACTTGAGATCATTGGAGGGTATATCCATTTGTCTTTGTAGGACCCAACTAGTGGACAATTTTGAAGGAGCAAGCCTAGATTGGGTTTCCATGGGGCTTGAATCCCAGAGGTTGGATACCAGGGCCCACATGTCATATGAAGAATAGTTACCTTTGGAGGCCTATAAGACACCTTGTATGACCTCACCATGCCTTCACAAGTCAAACGACTTGCTTTAGATGCCAAAAATGTCACCTTAAGGGGATTGATGTCATGCTTGAGGCAGTTTTGAGTGTTGATGAGGACACATGCCATGTTTTGGAGGAATGAGGCTTTGTACCATGAGGAAAAGGAAAGGATTGAGGACATATGGCCTTTGGATGCCTATCACACCCATCTCCAAGCCCAATGACTTATCCTAAGTGTTGAAGTGTGGCCTCAAAAGAGGTTGATGTCATCTCTTTAGGGTTTTTCCTTGTGCAATTTCAAATTTTAGTTGAATTGGATAATATTATCTTTGTAAAGGGGTAAGATAAGGGTTTTTAACCCCTTGTATTATGTTTTACCCTAATTTATGTGGAAAAACTATGTTTAAGACATTTTGTATAAATAGAGATCATTTGAATCTCATTTCATAACATAACTCTCCCATTGTGAGAAGTACTTGGCTGAAATTTTCACTATTCTTGGGAATTTTGGTATCTATTTCTATTGCAAATGAATTTTTGTGTTATCTCTTGGTGATTTTATGAAGTGAAGTAATGCACACCCCTTGAAGGCTTATGTTCTTGCTTTGGATGGTGATTTGTTTGGTGAAAGTAGGGTTGGATATCTCTCTTTCTTTGAATTGGTAAGGGAAAATCTGCATTTGTTATTTATTTATTTATTATTCTTGTTTTTTTTATTATTGAAACCCTAGGAGGAGTATGTTGTATACACCCTCTATTAATATTCATCTCACTTTTTAAGTCTCTAAGTTTTCCTTGGACAAGGGTTGCTAGGAGGAATATGAATGTGTATACCCTCCTAGATTTTACCCTAGTTTGATTAGAATACCCTAGGGAGTAAGAGTGTTTACACCCCTAGGGATATTGTTGATCCAACTTGTGTTTAAAGACTCCATTCACCCAAATATTAAAGGCACTAATCTGATTTTTTCATTGGAGATATAAAATACTTGCAACGGTAAACATGAAAAATCACTCTTTTGAGATTGTCAAATTTGGAATCAATTCTATGCTTTATATGCTTGGTTGAGCCACTAGAGCGTCTCAATTTGCTAATTATTTCTTGATTCCATTATAAAATTTCATCTACATCCATTAGGGCCACAAAAACCTATTGGCAGCCAATTCACATTTTTATACTGTCCTTATAAGCTACCTACACCGGTGTTTTGCAAACCTTGATTTTCATCGCAATCCTTGAATAAAACGACACTATTATTTTTGCGCTATTTGCACACTTACCTTTGTTCTTGTTTTCACGACTGCAAGCGTGAAAAATTGGTTTTCGAAGTCACATTAAAATCGTCACCGGATTGTTGTAATCATTCTTGTCGATATGCCCATATCGTTTACAATTTACTTATCGTTATACAGTTCACAAGACTCCAAGATCCTTATTCATTTGGCATTCTTATTTGTTAATATGACTTCGTTTTACAAGATTGTGATGATATTCTTTTAATTGAGTTTGTGATGCATTGGTGGTTTGATTTATATAGTTTTTAATCGATTCCCTTGACACATTGGTTTCATGAAAACACATTGGTGTTATGGTTAAACCCTCTGTATAAATCATTTCATATAACACATATTTTCATATGATCAAACCCTTGGTGTGATTTCGAATTATTGCTTTGGTTTTAAAAATATGCTAATATTATTTCTTGCACAAATGTTTGGTCGATTTACCATAGATTTCATTGGTTGATTGAATGGCATAATTTTTAACCTATGCAATAGTGGGTTGAACAGTTATTTACGCCGGCGGTTGTACTATGGGATATGACTATTGTGCATGGGCTGAACTAGCTCCACCACCTTCGAATGTTCTATCATTAATGTTTTCCCCCTATCCCAGTTCACCTTTGCTAGTTTTTGGGTAAGCCTGTGAGCGTTCTTCCCCTGCGTATGCTGTGTTCAAACCCTGGCCCATTCACCTCACTCACTGTGTGCTCCTGTCTATGGCACCGGTGGTGCGCATAGAGCCAAATGGTAACCAAGCCCTGTTACTATTCGATAATGCTTGAAAGGATTTAGAAGATAGTGGTTGGCTCGCGTTTATACAGAGGTTCGAGGGTTTCAACCTTTTGGTTACCCAACAATTCGCCCTCACCTTTGACGGGTGTAGGGCTAAAGTAGGTGACATACAACTTCAACTGAATGAAGAATTCATAAGCTCTGCTATAGGACTAGCAGCCACGGGCCAAAGGTGGTTTAAAAACTCCAAAGTTGATGAGGTGTCATGGTCATTACTATTCGTATCAAGGAAGGTTGTCTCCTGTGATAAAGGTATGCTTATTTCCACCCTCAAACCCAGGTGGGACGATCTTTTGGTAATTGTGAAACAATTTGTGACCTGTGAAGGTTGGTATGGCTTGGTTTTTCTGTATCACCTCCGATTATTTATGAATTTCATGGGCTATCCTTTGAACATGCCGCATTACTTCTTGTGTAGTATTTACAAGCTGTCTAAGAGGTTCAAACACGAGAAGACTGATAGCAGCTTGTTTCATCTCGGCTTGATTAGACTCATCGTCGTCCACCATTTAAACCTTCATGGCAATAATTGGCAAGCCTTTCTATCCAGAAATGGCTTTGCTAATCCAAAGTCTGTCCAAATCAACAAGGCTATGGTTAGTGAGACTATGCTCGGGCCACCCGTGCCTTTTCATATCCTTCTACCCCCTTCCAAACCCTCGGTTTTCCCTGACATCAACCTACCCGACATCATAACAGACAAGACTGAGGCTGTCAAGAAGCCTGTGAGTAAGAAAGTCAAGGGTAATCCTACTGTCAACAACAAGGGTAAGAAGAATACTCGATTGATATCGAGACTTGCCCAGAATACACCTAAGCCAAACGTCGACCAAAAGCCCATAGTTCTGAGCGAGGACTCAGACTCTGATATCGAGCGTTTCCTGGCTGAAGAGTACCCCTATTCCCATGGCCTATGTTTTGAGCAACCCTATGACTATGTATCTAATTTACCCCCTTGTCTCAAAAACAATCCTAAATACCTGGGAATCAAGTTGCACAATGAAACCCCTGATGACTTAAACAAACCCTCGCCTGTTATGTCAAAGCCCGAGCAATCATCATGCAGCCAATGTAATGTGTGGCTAGAGCCTTATTACACCGACATTCCCTTATTACAATCAAAGATCAAATCGTTGGAGGAGCAAGTTGCAGTGTTGTCAAAAGAAAGAGACAGGTTTCAAGCTAATGAAAAGAAGCAAAAAACCACTGGTTCGATTGTCTTCAGGAATGTCGAATCGGCAACAACCTTCATCAATTCCAAATTATCATAATCGAATTCGTTTCTTATTGTCCAGGTATGAATTTCAATATGAATTTTGCTTTGTAAGTTTGCTCGAATTAATATAACGTATTGGGTTTTGCTTTCAAATTTGCTCTATTCGTTTTAATACATTTGAAATGATTTTGTTTTCTGTACAGTAGATTCATTTTACTAAACTCAAATGTAGCTATGATTTGGTTATGCGATTTTGTCATGCCCAACTTAGTATAGGCAATTGATTGGTTTATGATTCTGTTTGGTTTGTTTTTGAATCAATTATGTTCGTCTAATTTAGGATAGTCGATTTGGTTCGATTTCGATTAGTTTCGTTTGTTCCTAATAAACTCAAAACAACCCTGTTGACTTTGATTTACCAGGAATGACTCTATTTTGTATTGCATCAATATTCTCATTTACTTTCGATCTGTGCAAAAGATCTATTTGCTAAAATCGTGGAGCTGTGTTGATTCGTAACGATTGTGTCAAACCCAAGTTGTTTCGATTCGTTCTTGTTTGATTTGATTTGCAAATGATTACTGCGTGCCACAATTAGTATGATCGTATGTTTAATATAGTTATATCAATTTGAAAAACTATCCTATTGATTTCGTTTTGATTCAAAAATGATTTTTTTAATGGATGAGGCGACATAAACTATTGCATGGAAAATTTGTTTAGCTAGTTACAGTTTGTGTCGATTTCAATTAGTTCATGAAAATCATTTCATTACTGTTGAATTATCTAATGCGGTTCTGTTTACCCCAAATTGGTGATAACAAATTGAACAGAGTGCATGCATCTATGTTATCATTCCATTGATCACGATTTCGTTTGCTTTCCAATTTGCATACAAGTTTCGATTTGAATGATTCTTTTGTTTTCTAATTAGCAATCAAATATTGTTCAATAGTTTGAATATATTCTTTAAGATTTGAATTGATTTTGAAACGATTCTGTGTTCAATTTAGACCAGCTATAGAATCGCAAGATTCTGTAGCTAGTCTTAAAAATTAGATTTTTGACAATATTATCAATAAAATATCCTCTAAACTTGTCTATTTTTGTATTCTTTTAGGTGCATACGAACTACAATGATCAAATGGGCATGCTATGGCAGTTTAGGAGATACTTTGGATATGGTTTTGTTTTAGGTTGTTAGCTTGAGTCAGAAATAGAGATTTGGGATATTATCCTCAGATTTTTGTAAATTGTTTTGATAATTCCCATAGGGATGTTTTACCCTGTGGGAAGTCTTTAAATACTTATCATTTTTTTTGTAATAAACCATCATCACTGTGGAGAGAACTAGACTATGGATTTATGATTCATACTGAGATGAAATTTGATGTCTTGTAATAGCTTTCGCTTTAAATATATCAAAATTTTGTTTCAAGCTTTTTGCATGTCAGTTTGCTATCAATTATCGACTACTTTAGCTATCATAATTCTTTGCATGTTGATGTGATTTGATTTATATGTTGTCTGTTAGCACTCTGTAATTTTCCCAAGGCTGTGAGACAGTCACAGAGGCAACATCAAAACCGCTGCGAGTCTTGGATCTAGCCCTCCAAGACTCAGAGAGGGATCTCTCTGTCTAATATAGCTTTGTTTGAGGAGGTATTAGGATAGTTATGAAGAACATGGGTTGGGGATTTTAAATGATGGTTTGGAACAGCAAGGAGGGCCATTGGGCATATGGGGTCTGTGCTTAAAAAATGTGATTTACATCAGATCTGGACACAGTTCTTTCACAGGGCAAGGTAGTGGCGATATTGGATCGAATTAAGTTTAGATGGCGTCGATTTGAGGAAAAATAGGTGAGGAAAAAGCATAGGCAAAGGATCGGTTAAGAATTCCTGAACTAAGATTTTGTAGAAAACATAAAGATCATCAGAAGCCGAGAGGCAGAGTACCTGTTGATAAATTCTACCTCTATTACTTTCCTTCTGACAATAAGAAAACGAAAACAAGCATAATGATCACAGGGAAAGACATTATATAGAGGAAGAAAACCACCACTATCACCACACATGAATCCTGTAAAAGAAATATATTCGTTGCTGATCAATCATTAAAAATTACAGAGACATTCCCTGGCTAAACACAGCCCACAGTCTCGCAAGGAGCCTCACAGGTCGAACCTCTTTACATTAAAATCATATCAATAAATAGGGTATATCACCTCCTCAAGTTTCGAGAGTCGGTTTAAGCACCTCGGCCAAAAATAGCCACCACTCCCACAAAATTCGGAGTTTTCTGCCATGAAAAATGGACCATTTTTCTGCGAAAAAGGGGTCCGATCAGACGTGATTTTATCTTTAATGCTGACACCTAGGAAAAAACGGAAAGAGGTTATTGTAGATGGGCATGTTCTGGACAAAAACCTCTTTCGGTTTCACCGAATTCATCCCCAGCTGGCTGTGACAGCTCCTGAAAGATCAGGACTGAAATAGAAAATGGAAAATCTAGAAAAATAGGCCTCAAGGATGTCTTCGATGCTCTCTGCTCGTGACCCTGTTGCAAAAACTAAAAGATATTTTTGTTATTCAGCCCGTGCTGAGAAAAAACCTCTTTC
>ML778811.1:369386-399905 GCA_009831015.1 Picea engelmannii
CTTGGGTTATTTAGACAACCCCGAACCAGATCCACTCTTCCAATTGGCGAGCGTTCATTTTTGCCCGTCAACAAAACCCTAATACATTTTCATTTATAACTCACTACTCAACCGTGGAAAGTTGCTAAAAGTTTGCCACATTAATCTAATAAGGCTAGTCAACTTTTTGGGTGGATTGTTGGCAAGTTTTGAAGGTTGATTTCTCTGCTATAATAACTTGTTTGGTACATCCATAAGGTTGATAATTATTTATGCAGAATTTCTTTACAACATCCTTACATTGTTGCTAAATTTTTATGCTATCTTCTTGAGCTAAACTAGTCAATTTGTTATCTTGTCTCTTGTACTTTTCACTAGCCTTTGAGCAACTTTATTTTGCAGCTATCATTATCATTTTGTTGCTGATATACATCATTTTTTATTTCGGAAATTAAGGAAAGAAAGATTAACTTTTTTGTCCACCTAACATTATACGCATATACTTGGTTTGTTCTTGTGTCTCGGGAAGGTACATCACTCTTTACAGGTACTCTTATCTTTTGGAAACCTTTGGCTACCACCAAGACTCTTTCTCAAGTCTTTCCACAATCTCCATATTGACCTATAGGGGGAACCTCCTTCATCTCTTCACTTTCCATCTCATTCCCCCAGGGTCACTGGGATTCCCCCCTTGAGGTGATTCTATCATCTCTAAAGTGATGTGAATACCTACCTAAGATGACAATGGGTAGGTGTTCTCTTAGTTTTTTTTCATTTGGTGGTTGGTTCGGGCTTTTCCCAACCTACAAATTGTGGGATAACAAGAATAATAAACATTATTTTCTTCTTTCTTCTCCAAAATTTCAAACTTGCATTTTGGTTTCTTGTGTTTTTTGGGATGAATCCTCGTGGACTCCTCCAACAAATCAAGTATTGTATCCTCCTAGATTTATTAGCATATTTTCCTCTAAATATCTCATCCTTTTTCTCCTCATATCAACCACTAGTTACACAATATTTTGAATCAATGTTCATTTCAAAATTTCTTCTCTCCATCTCCTCTTGTCACAGTTGACCCACAATATCATTATCCATCTTGAGATTCTCCACATTTGTGCTCCACTTATGACCATGATCAATTTTTCACAAGAATTCAAAAGACTAGATAGAAAAGCTATGCATTTATCATAGTCCTTCACTTCATTATCAATGGCATTGAGTTGATCGACTGAGTTATTGAAGACACAAAAGTGATGTGCAACTCTATCACTATCCTTTATCTTAATAGCATACAACATTTTATGCAAGAAGATCAAATTGGTGAGGGATTTGGCATCATACAACAATTCAAGGTTATTTGAAAGATCACGGGATGTCATAGCATATGGAATATTCATGTACAAAATTAGATACATTCATGTTAATCAATGCTTTAGCATTGTCATTCACCTTATTCCATTCTTCCATTTGGATATTAGTTGGTTTAATATTATTCAATATTTTCTCTTTCAAATATCTCTCTACAAGAAGGTGTTTTATCTTCAACTTCCACAATTTGAAGTTGTGTCCACTAAATTTCTCAATAATTGACTATCTATATACTATTTTTCCACAAAGATATTATCCACCTCCCATTGAATATTTAAATGGATAATTCAAAATCAATGACTAAATACATTGTTCAACACTTAGGAACAATGAACATAGCTCCAAAGATAGATGATGACATATTGATATATAAGGTCCTCTATATATAGGTTTAGGTATACAGTTGAATCCTAATGTATGGGACTACAACCCATCAATGTTCACATAATATGGATCTACATGATCAAAGTGGAAAAACTCAACTCCCATGCATGTCCAAGTTAATTGGTTGATCGACACTCCATCTTGATTGACTTTCATCACTATTGACTCATGGTCATGTGTTAGACAAGGCCATTTAAAAGTAAGAAACATAGGTTCCAATTACTCTATTGAATTTGAGTAGTTTTGTGAGCAGTACACAATCTTACATATTGAGACCAACACTTCTATTATATTCTCTATTATTCACTTATGTTGTACTTTGTACTCCAACATGGTACTAAAGTTATTTGGTTATTGATCAACATTTTTTACAAAGAGTGAGATGAGTTATAAAATGGAGCTAGTGGTTTTGATGTGGTTGTGTTACATGTTTAGTTGTTATGGGTATGATAGTGGGTTATGGTAATGTTGTAATGTTATTGTTTACACTAAGTACAATATGTTGTGTGTTAGTGTATTTAACAAGATTGGGTGGTTTGCATTGTAATAATTAGAATTACCTTGTCCTAGCCAAATTTATAGATTCATTATTTGGACGCATTTGTTGGTGAGATATAGATGATTGACTAGAAGTAATTACACATACTAACTCTACAAGCCCCATGAAGACCATGTGAAAATAGATTTAGTCTACCAGGTGTGGCAAGATCAAGATAAACCATAGAGACGACTATTCAGCTTGTTTCACATTGATGCATTAGCTAGGAAAATTGGACTCGATAACAACAAATAAACACTTTTCCTTGATTGTGGTTTCAAATGGATTAACCATGATTTGTAACTACTATTGGGCCCGAGATATGATCACTTTTATGACGGTTATTATACACTTTTGTTGCATGTACATATGTGTTTTTCATATTCTAAAGGAGATTTTTGAAGAATTTCATGATAAAACAGTATGATCGACACAAGGTATGTATAATTCATGTTTAATGATTGTATCAAGTATAATTCATCATGTTTTATGGTTTCCAAGAGCTAATTCATGTTTTTCTGGTGTTATAGGGAAAAATGCACTATGTTTCTAGTTTCGGCACTTGATCCAGCACTCGATCCGACACTTTGTCCAGCACTCTGTATTTCACATAAATGGAAGGTGAGTTGGCGGTTATGGCATTAGCGACTAGTGTTGGGCGAATCAGTAACATGGGTTTTGTTTATCCTTATCCCCTCCAGCTACTGAACTCCAGACAACTCAGTTTCAGTTATCCAAAGAGGGCGATTATTGGCTTGCTCTGTTTTGTCAGTTAGGGCATCATTTATTGTAATTTGCCGAATTTAGAAGTGGTTCGACCCTCCTGTGGCTGACCACTTGGTTTGTAAGCTTATAAATACTGATAGGATGGTCATAAGATTGTTAACCAAGTGGAAGAGCCATTAGATTAGAGACAAATTCATTTTTCTTTGTTTAAGTATTTTACATTGCCAGAATTGTGCCAGAACTGCGTTTTCAAGCTTTCATGGTGAATTCGCCTTGTTAAGTTCGTGGTGTGCTTGTAGGAGGTAACCATGACTTCATGGGGGGGCCACCAGCAGTCTGGTGATTGTTCTTATGTTTGTTTATGAAATTCCTAATTTATTTACTCTTTCTTATTTCATGTACATGTATATTTTTATTTAGTTAATTAATTTGATGTGGCTTAATTGTCTTGCTTTTCTTTTGCAGGTTAGATGATGATATGTATTAGCATGCACTGGTTTTGTAGATTAGGAACAGGCTTGCAAGTATCTATACTAACCCTGTGTGCAATTAGAAAGTCTCTCTCTCTATACTAACCCCGTGTGCAAAGTAGATGTTAAATGATGCTTTCTTTTATAATTTTATAGTCAAGTTTAGAACAGATTTTTAATTAGAACAGAGCATAGTTTTAATTTGGGTTTTGTTCTGACAAGGATTGATGGATGGGTAGATTTACTTCCAGTTTTTATAGTTTTCTTATCTTAGTTTTACATAGATTTCATTTACTTAGTTATTGGTTAATGTAATTGTCAATTTACTTTTTAATATCATAGTTTAATTTATGTTTTTAATTCATTTTCTTATCATAGTTTGAATGGTTAAATAGACATAGTATAGTTTTATTTTACACAATTTCCTTTCCTAGAATTAAAATGCAATTAAATTTGTTAGTTAAATAATGGTGATCTTGTTATGTTGTTGATGGTTTGTACATGAATATGCATGGTATTTAACATTATTTTTGTCATGGCTAAGTTTTCATTGGATTATTTAATCCATACCTTTCATTTTTCCATTGAGATTGGTATTGAGCTTATACCATTGGAATTGTCCTTTGTTGTCAAATGCCATCGAGATATTATTCAACACCGTAGACATTCACACAACCACCAGCATTATATTTGAATTGTCATAGGTTAAAGAATAGTTTTCCTGCTTTCATAGATATAGTTTCTTGCTTTCATAAGATTAGAAAATAGCCTTATTTGTTGTTGTAGGATAGATAGACTTTGCTTTGATATATTAGATAGTTAAAATAATTTCCTTTCGTCATTTCCTTATTATGCTTAGTAGTTTTATTTTTCTTATTGTTAAACTAGTTTGCTTTACATAGAGTTTTACTTCCTTTCTTAGGAACTATCCATCGACACTTAGCCCAAAAGTACTTAGGTTACCTAGTTTCAATTTGCTTAGTAGGATTTTCTCATTAGATAGGTTTGTTTGAGTAGATTAGCCTTAGATAGATGCCTTTCTTAGTTAGACTATACTCCTACCAACCCTTCTACCTTTGGCATATATTTTGCTACAAATCTAATTTTTCTTACCCCGGGTTGACAATTTAATTGAGGGTTTTTACTGCATATATAATACCCATCATTTTTGGCGTCATTGTCAGAGAGTTGTCTCAAGGTAAGAAGTAGTTAGGAAATAGATCATCCTTAGAACTTAGCATTAGTTTGGTGGCAGGGGAACTTTAAGACAAGAGGTAAGAACCTGCGCATCTGCTATAGCAGGTTCCCCCAAACCCAATGGTAGTTTTTTTTTGTTTTTGTTTTCATTCATGAATAGACCTAGAAACCAAATGATAGCTTTTTCTTTTGTTTTTGATTTCTTTCATGAATAGGCCTAGAGACCCACAAGGTAGATACATTAAATCTGAATCAAACCATTCAGACAAGGTTCCTTCTGATCTCTTTAGGGGAAGGAACATTCTACTCATAAGCTCTGAAGACCAATACCGAAAAACACGAGCTAGCTCAACCCAAAGAGATAAAGTAGTCTCTAAAAGAGACTAAAACAATGAGCACTATAGAACAAGAAATTGAATCCCTGGTAGTATTGGGACAGGAGGCAAGACCACTTGAGCCTTCCACAGAACCAAACAATACAACTTTTTCTTTTACACCACCATCAGGAGATCCTAACTTTTTGGACATCATCTTTGTGTGAACCAAGTTTTATCAAATGGAAAGATGAATTCAGAAGCAACCATTAGCTTGAGGGAACTTTCTCAAATCCTAGCAGCAATCGAGATTTCTTCTTTTCAAGAAGAACATATTTTGGCAGTAGCCAAGAACTTGTCTACCTTTCCAAAAACATTATAAGAGTCAAGGTCCTATGAGCTACAAAATTATTTTCCTTGCCAAAATGCGAAGGAAGATGAAAAATTATGGACTACATCCAATGGAGAGAAATCATTAAGACCTAAGATTAAGGAGTTCTCAACATCCATCTCAGCAGATCCTTTATGTACTTCAGAAATCAATCATCAAGAAGAAGAGGATCTGCTAAGCATGATTAATGAGAGCATAGAAATTATTGTTGATGAACATCAAGATTACATTGAAATTTGGTTTCAAGAGTTCATTAGGCCACAATACTATTGTCTTCTTCAACACCTTATGATGCCAAAACAAGTAGGTTGGTTGGTTCTTCATGTCTAGGTAATCACTGCGGTAAGTTTTTCATATATGGATATGAGTATGTTTCTTATCTTGATCCACATATGGTTACATTAGAAGAGTTCTTACACTGGAATAAAGATTTTCCCTTTCTTTTTAGGTAGGGTAGGATAGTAAATAAAAAGCTACATGTTGTTAGTTTAGCTTAGAAGTCTAATGCAGCCTCATTTTACAACTATGAGATACATGTTCCTATGACTTGATCCCGTTAATCTCGTTAGTTTCATTAGTTTATTATATTTTAGAGCGTGGTTTCTACAAGCAGTTTTAGAGATCTCTATAGGTATTTATCTCACCAGGAGTAGACAGTTCAAGGAAATATAAAAGAAGGATTTTTTTTCAAAACATTGTTACACTTGAACCCTGTTGTCTGCTAAGCATCAAATGAATAATGAGTTGTTGTAATTAGCCATGTTTTTTCAAATACTTTCATCTTATTGTTCTTAAGGCATTCCAAAGAAGTTTCTCTTGAAACTCTTCACCACTGTATAAGGAAGTGACATCGTAACCATCAAGCTTAGAGGTCTCTTGTACAGTTTTCCCAACAAACCTGAGTAAGTGAGTAAAGTATCTTCATTAAAGAGTAACAAGGAGAACTAATTAGCGGTTAGTCATGGAAACATCACAATAACTTACAAAAGAAGAAAATGAGTTGAGCCTAGAGATACCTTTATGTTCTTTCTCAATGGTACCATCCACTACACACTAAATAACTTGATTATGTCATATTTTTAGATAGGCCATGTCCTCTTAAGTACCCCTTACATCAGGAAAATTACTAAGGAATATAACGTAAAGTCATCCTCTAAGATAAATACCATCCGAATTGAAAAAAAGAAAGAAAGAAAAAGTTGTTTTCAGAGTTGTCCCCCCATTCTCTTGCATAAAGAAATCTTATATTAAAATCTTAAAAGATGGAGGGCCAGTCTCTGAGGGTGTAAGAGGATAACCCGTCGGGATACTGAACAGGTCTTCTGGCAGCAAGTACCGGCCTGTGGTATGACTAAGTAAACCCTTCGGGGTACTGAATAGGATTGCTGGCAACGGGGCATTCTACCTAGCGAGGATGGTAATCTGACAAAAAATAAATAATAAATTTAAACTTGTCCTGATGTACGACATTACTTGTAGACAAAGATGACATGAAGTATGTATGGTTAAGCTAAGGTTAATGAACTCCATAAACTTTCCATTGGGAACTAACTCTAAGACTATCTTGAAACTCTCTTGCCTACCTCTTTTTATCTATATATAGGATCTCTTATCCTATAGGTGGGTCCATCTTCTAACCGTCTCGTCAGACCAATCTATGAAATTATCTTTACACTTTACAAACTGTAAATCTTCGTCTATCGGGAGAACTGACTGGTTTCTTATATTTTTTATTGTGAGGTGTCATAATACTTAGGTGTGGGGGAGGGGTTCATGAGTTGACAAATGATAACATTGCCTAGAAGAAATAAATCTTTTTAAAAATTCATGTATTGTTTTCATGATACAGGTTATTACAACAACAATCATTTTATTTTGAAGTGCTAAACTCCTATGTGCTATAAATTGTTGTATATGTCCTTAACAGACCACTCTGTTGGTTTATTTTTATTTCAGGTTGTTCATTGTAGGTTTGACATTACATATGCAAGTGGATTGAGTGAGCATGGTGGCAAAATCAACAACAATGGAACACTCTTAGCCTGCCTCAACTCCTATTCATTATGTTCATGGCCTCTGAGGAATCATTGCCTCAACCACAAATCTCCCAAGAGTTGGAGACCATTGATTTAAACCCCATGCAAGACCATTGATTAGCAGAGGAATCCATGGAAGAGGTAGGGGAAGAAATAGTTTTTGGAATAGGGGTAACAAGAGACCCAGATTCTCCATTCATTTTGATGTTGATCCTCAAGAGTTGAACTAACTATTTCAAGATGGGTTCTTCAACCTAGTGGGTCAAGGAGTATTCTAGCCACATCCTAGACTGTTGAGAACCCCTTACCAACCTCATCAGAATCTTTCAGGTTTCCATGTTATACCTCATGTCTCACTCGAGCCATAGGTCCCTGTTAATGATGGTTGGAAAGATATTGTCAATCAACCTATAGTCCATCATCATGATTGGATCACAGTTTCATTTCCATTTCCTCCTCCACATCCACATAATCAACATTCCCAACAAAATGATCGTATTTCATCCCCCGCCCAGTCCTCACATGAAAGAAAAAAATTAAAGACAACCATCCCTCAAACTTTGTCAAGCAAAGGTAAAAAAATTATCATTAATACAAAGTCCTCTAGTGACTCCTCCCAATAAGTTACCTCTCATGACCAACAAAATAATGAACAGTCCCCGATTCTTAGTGAGGTACAACCTTAGGCATCCAATCAGCTAAGAAATGAAAATATCATCTCTACAAATAGAGCAGAAAAGGCAGCAAACAATGGAAAGAAGCAGACAAATTCTCATAGTAAATATGGCTTTTGATTATTGTGGGACAATTTGTATGTTTTGGTTATTTTGAGACAACCTAATACTATTATAGTCATTTCTGGACAACCAATCTTATTTATTTTTGTGGTGGAAAAATATATTTATTCATTTTTATATATTTATGTGTGGATAATTATGGGGAGGCACAAGGGAATATTCAAGTGATTGTTATGTGTGTATTTATGAGGTGGCATGCTTTATTTTAAAATAAATTATGGAGCGACAAGGAGGGAATCAAGATTTAAATATTTAAAATATTAGGGTCCCACTTATTATTTATTATTTAATAAAGCCTTTATTATTATTTTTTTATAAGTAAGAATTTATATATAAGGAACCTTAAAAAAACCAGAGTTACAAAATGTGCAATAGTGTCGTACTGTAATAACTGAACTGCCTTACGGGGAAAACTGTTCAACCAGTCGGTGTTGGGATCAAAATGATTGTCAGTCTCACAAAAATTGAAAACAGAGCTAAGAAATAGTAAACTAAAGCCATAAGTAAAAACCTAATACTGGCCTTCATGAGGCCACAGAAGACCCATGTGATGGTCATACACTTGGCTTGTAACTTGGCCATCCAGCCAGAGAGGTGGCGTGGGTTGCTTGGTCCCAGGGCTCCTCTTCGACAATTGCCCCTCTCCATTCCCTTTACTCATGTGTGTCGACGTCCAATTCACCCCCTTCCCGTCTGTCATCGAGCCATGTGCCTCCCACTTCCCTGGGCGCATGCAAGCCCATTTCTACTGCAACATACTCCCCGAGTGTTTCTTCTTCGGTGGGCATGGATTCCTCATCCATGGCCATGTGCATGGCCTGCCCAGAGTCGCCACCTCCTGTGGGAAGCCCCCTTTTTCTTGAGTCACCTGCATGAGTGTGCTCTACTTCCCCTGCTACATCTGGTGTGAAATGGAATTCCACCTGGAAGGTGGAGAGGATTTGGAGGAGCGCAGAGGTCTTCCCATCTAGTAGCTCCAGCCAAAACTGGAGGTCATCCAGGCCCTATTGAATCTCGAAGACCAGCCTGTGGAGAATGGCCAAGCTATATTGAAATTGCAAGTATGGGATTGAGTCTGAAAAGGAATGTGGCCCAGGCTGGGTTTCCTGTAGAAAATTTGGTGCTTCCAAGGGTGGGCGAGTGGAGGAGGTCTCTAGTGCAGCAGGTACATTGGCTGGTGAATTTGGTGGTACTACAGCAGGCACCCATGATAAAGAGGCCCTATCAAGGATGGGTCCTATGAGAAAAACCAACGAGATATCAGTGAGTGCCAAACCTTCAAGATGGGAAGCGGGAGGGGAGGAGGTGGCCAGTGGTTCTTGTTCAGACTGCGAGGAATGCAAGGAGTGCGAGGGGGACAAACCAATGGAGGATCTCAGGGAGGGTGAAGGTGCCCGAGCAAGGACCAATTGAGGCTAGAGTGGTTGCCAGGGAGAGCCTCTCCTGCCTCTTTGTCTCGACATTCTGACAGCCCATGGGGAGAGGGTGAGCGCAGGGGAAGAGCCCGGGTGGATGAGGAGGAGCTAGAGATAAATCCAGTTGCAGGAGAACACAATGAAGGAGGGAGGTTGGAATGAGGCATGGCTTCGCAGCTGAGGAAGAAGAAGGCGATGTCACATGAGCAGATTAATGTCACATTCAATGAGTAGAGCCATGGAGAGGACAACATGAGGAGGTCAGGTGCACCAGGATTAATGGTGCCTAGAACATCGTATGGGAGATTTAAATGCATGGGGGTGGCGGTGGTGCTTGCCATGCTTCAATTACATGGCCATTTCCACGCTGGCCTCTTTACGTCGCCTCTAAGTGCCATGTGTCCTGCACTATCACCCCATCTGGGGGTCTATCCACTGTTGTGGATTTTTCCGTGAACTGCTGGAGTATGGGGTGTGTTGGATTGAGGGAAGTTTGGAAAAAGAGTTCCAGTCCTTCCCAATTCATTCCCAAATTTTCCAGTTCATCCGCAACCTGATTTTCCTTTCTTCTGATGTGTGAGGGGATGAAGGCCTGATTGGGTTACAGGAGATTCACAATTTTTCTTAGTCTGTAGGAGAGTCTCCAACAAGGTGAGATTCGATCTAGGTCATATCTGTTCAATATTCTCCCGAAGAGATTTGTAATGACTAGCAAATCCCCTTCAACAATCAACTTGGTGAAGTTGTGCTCAATTGCTAATTGCAAGCCTCTGGTGAGCCCCCATAACTCAACATCATTGTTCATAGTGTGACCTAGGTTGCCTGCATTAATGAGAATAATATGGCCTCGGTGATCACGGAAGACCACTCTGAAACCTGTTGTCCCATAGTTACCCTTGGAGGCTCCATCGAAGTTGAGTTTGATGAAGCCTTCCGTGGGAGGGGACCAATGTGTGGGTCTGCTTTGAAGAGGTTGAGTGGTGGGAGGGGGGGGATGGGTCCTGAATCAAATTGACTTTCCAATGCTAAAGAATACTTTGTTCAGAAGGAGGGCCATTCAGTCCGTTGCATGGCAATGTTGTAGCCTGATAGTTTCCAAAATGTTGAGGTAGCTTTGCTTCCAACAGTGCTACCAAGGGAGTTGATCATTCTTGAAGATTCTTTTGTTTCTTTCCTTCCAGATTTGCCAAAGTATAAAGCTTGGGAGAAGTTTTCAGATATGGTTGAGAAGGGATGATTGAAAATCTTTGTCTCTCCATTATGCTATGGTGTTGATGATGTTGTCCCATTTACGATCCAAGGTGCGCATGATAAACACACATTGATCCCCGACTTGAGTGGTGTAGGGGTAGGTGTTGGGGATATGTTTCATAGTTTCAGCTTCTTCTCCACAAAGAATACAAATGGACGGACCAACAAAACCCCTTTTCGAGAGGTTATCCCAAGTGAGAATGCTCGAATGAGTAACAAGCCAGAGGAAAAGACTGATTTTTGGCCAATGTTTCAGGGCCCAGATTTTTCTCCAATCCTTCCTTGGGGGTAACGAGTCTGAGTGAGTTTTAATGGCATAGGGGTATTTTATGCTGAAGGTGCCCCTTGAAAAGTATCCCCACCATAGGATGTCCTCACTTGTCAGAATGGGGATTTTCCTTTTATTGATTTCGCTATGCCAGGCCCAAAGGTCCACGTGTGCCTCTAAATTTAGGTACTCCTTGTTTGAATTCTAGCATCTCCAGGTGGGCTCTGTTGGGTTGTCCTGCCAGTAGTCTGCCACTTTTTCAGGCCCACCTGTGCGGATGGGATACTGATAGTGTTAGCCCAGTCTTCGTGCTCCAGAATTGGCCACTTCTGCCATGAATCTTTCCAGAACAGAGTTGTTTTCCCATTTCTAATTTTCTAGAAGGTGTGACTTGTGACAAGATGTTGATTCTACTTGGCTGCCACCCAGATTAGGGATCCAGGGTTGTCACCATTCCATTTGATCAGGTTTCTCTCTACCATGTTGGGTGCATATTTTCTTCTCCAAAGCTTGGCCACAAATCTTGAGGATTTTTTAGACACCTCCACCATACCTTAGCAATTAGGATTTTGTTCATAATTGAGGGGTCCCTTAACCCAAGGCCCCCTTGAGCTTTGGGTTTGTAGATTTTATCCCATTTGATTAGTGCTAGTTTTTTCCCTGTTTTAAGGCATTGGAAAAGGAAATTCCTTTGCAATTTTTTGATGGTAGTAAGGACAAAGTTTGGGGCCACAAGAACAGAAAAGGTATAGACAGGTAGGGCTTTAAGCATGAATTTAAGTAGAATGAGGTAACTAGGGAGATTGAGGGATCTGTAGGTCCAAGAAGAGAGCCTCTTGGAAAAGGAGGAGAGGAGATGCTCCCACAAACTGTTCCTAAGGGTGTTGTCCAGCAAGGGGATGCCAAGGTATTTGAATGGAAGGGAGCTTCGGGTGAAACCAAGGATTTCAGAGATATGATGTTGAATCGGAGCTGGTGTATTGAAGAAGAAAATATGGGATTTGTCTTTGTTAAAGTCCAGTCCTGAGGCATCACAAAAAGTTTGAAGGATTGAGAGGAAAGAGTGGGCTTTCTTTACTATGGGGGAGCCCAACATCAGGGTATCGTCAACAAATTGGTTGTGAGAGATCGGGGGAGAGATACCATGCAGGGGTAGACCAGTCAATTATTTATTTGCTATGGCGGCATGAATGGAGCGACTGAGACCCTCAGCCATAATAATGAAAAGGAAAGGGGATAGAGGGTCTCCTTGTTTGATTCCCTTGGAGGGAGAAAAAGGACGAGATGGGACCCCATTGACCAGGATAGAAAAGAAAGTAGAGGAGGTAAGATTTAGAATCCACTCTACCCAAGTGTGGTCGAAACCAAAGGCAAGGAGCATTGTGTGCATGTAATCCTAGCTTAACTTGTCAAAGGATTTGGAGAGATCTAGTTTTAGGAGAATACTTGGTGTGCGGGTCTTCTACAAGGAGTGAATAACTTCATGTGCTAGGATGACGCTGTCTAGGATTTGCCTGCCTTCCACATAACCCAGTTGCTCTGGAGATATGATTAGTGGTAGGATGGGCTTGAGTCTCTTGGCGATCACTTTGGTTAGGAGTTTATAGATGACGTTGCACATAACGATGGGTCGAAACTGCTTGGGGTTATTGATCTTCCCCTCTTTGGGAATGAGGGTGAGGAAAGTCGCGTTGAGATCCGAGAGGAATTGCCTTGAAGATCTGGAGTCTTCAATGATTTCCCATACCTCTTCCTTGATCATCTGCCAACAGTGATGGAAGAAGTCGCTGGTAAATCCATCTAGTCCTGGAGCCTTGCCTTTGGGGGTGTATTGGAGCGCTTGATCTACTTCCTCGAGAGCGATGGGCCTGAGCATGGCTGCATTATATTCCTCAGTGATTAGGGTGGGTATGTGTTGCGTAACCTTGGTAATGGCTTGAGATATGTTTTGTAGGGGATCTACAAGGAGGTCTTTGTAGTAAGCGACCAGTTCCTTTTCCAGATCCTCATGAGAATGGATGAGTTGGCCATTGTTGGAGGTTAACTGTGTGATTCGGTTGGTGTGTTGTCGTTGAAGGGTGGACCTGTGAAAAAAATTAGTGTTTCGGTCACCCTCTTTGAGCCACTGGATGTGATATTTTTGTTTCCACAGAATCTCTTCTTGGGATTTTTTGGCTTCTAGTTGTTGGCTTATAACTACTTCCTGGGTTTTAATATCTTCAGTGAGACCATGCTCCTAGATTTGTCTTTGTACCATGCTCATTTGATCTGTCAGATTCTTTTGGGAGTCGAAAATATTGCCAAAGGTTTGTCTGTTCTAGAGTCTGAGTTATTTCTTAAGATTCTTGAGCCACTGCTGGAATTGATACATCTTGGAGTTGTGAGGTATCGTTGCCTCCCTCCACCACTCATGGATATTTTTGTGAAAATACAGGTGGCTAAGATAGAACTTCTCAAACCTGAAGGGTTTCCAACTTGGGGTGGCCGACACATCCAGCCATAGCTGAATGGGCCAGTGATCCGACACATAAAAATCCAGAATGCTTGCCTCAAGAGTTGTGCCTTCCAACAAGAGGGAGTCTGAAATTAGGAACCAATCCAGTCTGCATGCTATTTGATGTATTCCAGTTCTCCTGTTTCTCCAAGTGAAGGTTCCATTGGGGGTTTCTAGGTCAATGAGGTTGATGTTGTTTATAAGATTTTGGAAGTCGCTGGATTCCTATTCTAGGCACCGATTTCCTCCTTTTTTTTCATCCAGGTTGTGAATCAGGTTGAATTCACCCCCTATAATCCATCTATTATCCTTGGTTAAGGTAGATAGGTACTCCAGGTTATTGAGGAAGTCTTGCTTATCCCTGGAACTGGCCAGTCCATAGACATTGGAGAAGTGGCCAAGTTTATTGGAGCCGATGAGCCTGTAGGCGGCCATGATAGACCATTTGGTCGTGATGAAGGTTTCCATAATGGTTGTGCTAGGGTTCCATAGTATAGCTAGGCCTCTAGTTGTGCTTGTGGACATTATGGATACCACTTTCCCTTGCTTCCAACAGTAGGGGAGAAGCCTATCTATGTCTTCAGTAGCGCATTTTGTTTCTTGGAGCATCATTATGTTCGGTTTCTCTGCTAAGATCAAATCTCGTAGCAGTTTTTGCTTGCTACATCCGTTGAGACCTCTTATATTCTAGGAGATGATATTCATGAGGAGGAGAGGGATGGGAGAGGGGGAAAGCTATCTGAGATGAGTTGGATCTGACCGGAGTTCACCATGAAGTGACCTATCTCCTGTATGAGCTTGTTCCCTGACTTCCTTCCTCTTTTCTTTTCATCTTTTTGAGGTTTTCCCTGATCCTTTGGCTGGTTCCCTTGTATTCCCAAACCCTTACTGTATCTGGATGTGGATCCAGATAAGGAGTTGAGGAAGACCTTGTGCAGTTTTTGTAGTTGATCAGGAGGTATGGTGTATAGTTTTTGGTGTCGATATGCATGCTCTAGGTGCTCCAGGTCCACACCTGCGTGTTCTTGCTCATCGAGATCCATCTCGGCATCCCCATCCTATGCTTCCAAGTGATCCTCCATTAGATTTGTGGGGTTTTTTGGTGAAGTGTTTGGATTCATCTCCAGAAGTGGCCATTCTTTCCCTTTTCCTATTTGTTGGGGTGTTTTTCCGTCTGCGCCTCTTTGGGGTCTGAGGGGTTCTCCGGTTGATCTTGTAGGATCGCATATTTGTTGTTGGTGGATGGATCCTTACTTGCCTGGGTTGTCTGATTTCTTCCACCTTGTCTACGCTTTCCAGGTGCCTAAGTAAAGCCATCCTTGTCTTTTCCGACATATGAGTTCCCCTCTTTGTTTGCGGCATTGAGGGGGCATTCTCTGAAAAGATGTCTATGATCATGGCATTTCCTACACCTAAATGAAATATGTTCATAGTCAATGGTTTTCATCCAGTCTTCATCATGGTATTCTAGGGCTATGGATCATAAGAGTGGCTTGGCTATATTCAGGTATACACAGATGTGTGCATATGAAGTGTATCATCTTTTCCTAGTGGCCTCCAAAGATTTGACATAGACACCAATGGTGTTACCTATGCCTGCAAGAACCTCCTCCAGCCAAAATTCCTGAGGTAGGGAATATAGTATGATCCAGACTGGTGCATGTGCGAATTCTTCCATTTTAGGGCTAAATTTCTCTGTTCAGAACCTCAAGAAGAGTCCTGCTGAGTTGAAAAAATATGACCCTCCATAAAAAATGAGGTTTCGGTCCTCTAGGTTGTGCAAGATGATGGTGAAGAAAGATTTGGAGCCCATTTGCAGTTCATAATGTCCCTTGGGCTTCCACCAATGTTCTATCCATTTGATCAAGTCTCGTTGTAAGGGCTAGAGCCCTAAAGATTTTCCTACTAAGGCGTAATCTCTCATATATTGTTTCTGTTCCTCAATGTGGGGTGAAATGATAATGTATTTCGGGGCATGTGGTGCTTGTGGGATACACTTTCCTGGTAGCCATGACCTTGATGTGCTTGCAGGTGTTGTTGCTTTCCCTGAGTCAATGTCCATATCTTTTTCTTTGAAGGTTCCTTCGGCCAATAGCTTTGAGCGTAGATCGGGGGGAGGTTCGAAGGTGGGTCTCTTTGAGCCCTCTCTCGTGCTTACATTCATCGTTTCCTGACTGTAAGAGGGGCCTCTCGACCCTCCCTCCTTCAAAGGCATAATCCCCAGTGGGGCTAACAGTTGTAGCAGAGCAGCATAAACCCTAAACCCTAGCCTGGTGTCGCTTAGCAGAGCCTTTCAATTCCAATAAACCCTTTATTATTATTATTTGTCCCTAACTAATATTTAGTCTATTGTGACTTAACTAATGGTATTTTGAAACTACCACAATTTCTTTTGAGGAAGATAAAAGTTGATCAAAGGAAGGGACAAAGGGAGAGAACAAGGAATAATTTTCTAATATAAGGTCTTCTCTTATTCTTGTGAGATTACTTACTTTCATTCATTCTGACTTATCTTAGAGTCTTAACCCTCTTTTTGAAAGCAAAGTATTATTGAAGATAGTAGGATTCAAGGATTGAGATACATATTTCAATAGATTCTTCGTGAAAGGTTGATCATATGATGTTAATAGTATGTGTATTCTGATTTCTATATGAATTAGATTTCATTACCGATAGGGAATATTTTGCAGATTCAATCAATGGTATTTTCATTACTAAGTTGATTCAAACTTCTAGTCTCAGTCCTCTCTTGTTGTCAGAGTATTTTTGTATGGTGCCCATTGAAGATCTCTAAATATGATCTTGGTCCATATCCTCGTAGGGATTTGAAAATGGGTCGTGATTATAACTTGGAATGACATTAATAAAATCAATTTGTTGATTTTGGTCTCACATGTGTATTTTCTTATACTATTTTCATATATGTATTTCATTTGTTCCTTAATCCTAAAACACGGTACATATACATTTTTCACTTTCTTTTTTTCATTGTTTAATTATAAAAGACAAGATTGATTCCTTGTACTTATTTCTCGATAATCAATTGATAATTTCGTCTTGGCCTATAAAACCCGGGTGATAATCCCAACTATCTTACCCTAGGCTAGTAAGATTTGAAAATGTTGGAGTGAGGTTCCTCATACCTTTTCCTCAACATTTATTTGGTGACCATACTAGGGATATATTTCCATGTCTCTTTGGTTGTTGTACTTTATTTTTGTAATTAATTAATTTATTTTTGTTCTTATTTTGGTTTTAATTGATTCTTTCCATGACTTTACCTATTACTAAACAACCCAATATTGGTGATGGTCTTGACGATAAAAATAACATTTCTTTGACCTTATTCAATAACATTTTAGAGACTGCTAGCACTCATTCTAGACTCCACCATTCTTGGGGAGTCATTTTTGAAGATACTAGAATACGTTAATAGTGGGAATCCCGACAAAGGCAACCTACAAATCATCCTCTTCGTTGAAACATTTTGCACATGTCCTCTAGCTCTTGTATTTCTCAAAGAACAAGAGGGTTGTTAGCTGAGAATTTTCCTATATTTGAAATAGGAAGGAGAAAGGATGTCATACAAAGAAAATAAACTTCTCTTCGTCGGACTTTATCTGATTCAGTTAGTTCCACTCTACCTATAATTCTCTTCACTTTAAATATGAAATATTTTGGTAGTGGTAGTAGTATTGGAGGTTACTCCTCTTCACAACCTTCAACTTCATCTGTAATCATTAGTATTTATAGCCATAAAATTCCAATTCAATCTACAACTAATCTGAAAAAATTCATTAAAAAGCATGTGTTATTTCAATTTGAAAAAGATGCTACCACCACCCCATGGCACGTATCTTCTCCCTTGAATCTTACCCCAGCTTCCCATCCCTTTACAAAGTTTAAGGATCATTTGCCTAAGTTTTCGAGAAATGGAATTATTGCTACAAATGAACACTTAGTGTCATTTTCTAATGTGTCCCATAATATAGGGATGAATGACAATGATACTTGCATGCACTTATTTGTCAACTCTCTCAAAGGGAAGATTGTTGTTGACTTTTTTTACTCACCCCCTAAAATATTTTCTATGTGGGAAAAAATAGTCTATTGATTTAAATCTATATATGGAAAACCTAAAAGCCCAACTAATCAAATAAGGGAATATAATAATATTACTTATAACAATAGTGAAACTATTAAATCGTTCAATATTCATTTAACTAAGTTTTATAATCAAATTCCCGAATTGATTTGCCCCCATAACCAAGTTGATTTCATGCATTATTACAATACTTTACCCTCTTCCTATCATCATAGATTGGAAGAAAAGGCTATAGGAAATCTTGGATATGCACTTTAGATTTGTCTTGAGTATGAAGAGTAGTTAGAAATAATTGATCCTCCTAAGGGAGATTATGCCAAACAAACCAATATGTTTTTAGTCTTGCAGCTTATGCAAGACATGGATAATCGAATGATTTTTTATGAAAGGAAATGAATCACTTCATATTATTCTCCCACCGAGACTTCTTCTTAGTCATATTTTAGGAGACCAAATGATAAACCTTTCCAACCAAAGGCTATAATGTCTCATTCCTGGTGTAATTTTTGCAAAGAAAATCATGATGAAAGGACTTGTGAGGTTAAAAATAATGTTAGGGACAGAATCTTCAGTAAGAATCCTGAGGCTAATATTGTTTTTCTAGATTGGGGTCAACCAAATGACATTATGGTAGTTAATACTAGAAATAAATCTTATCTCAATCAGAATAACTTTTATCCTCCTTGCACTACTGCAGCCCCAAGCACATCATCCCAAGGTACTGACTCTCAGGTTGTCCAAATTCCAAATAGTCAAGGGACAATTTCTTCATTCCCTCCCTCCAAATATAATATTCTCAATCAATTAGCTAATATTAAAGTAGATTCTTCTCTTTTGGACATGGTTGTCATCCCAGAACAACAACATCTTAAATTTTTTATGGAAGGTAAAATTTCCACAGTAGCTAATTTGACTGAAAATCCTAAGGGAGATGGTTCAAATGTAAATAAAATAGGTGTAAATAACTTTAAGAACCCTGTTAAATATCCTCCATTTTATGTTTCTGTAAATATTATGGATAAAATAGCTCATTGTTTCCTCATAGATGGTGGATCTGGTCCGAGCGTTATGTCAAAGATTATTATGGAAGAGCTAGGCCTTTCCTGTACAAACGAAAATGCAAGAAGTATGTTCTCCTATAATAAAAAAGAATAGTATACCATAGATGAAATCAAATATGTAATTCTATTACTTTGTGCTCATCCTAAAATAAAAACCACCCTAAATATACAAGTAATTTATATTCATGTAAGTAACTATTCAATCATTTTGGGTAGAGACTCGTAAGCCTTAACTGGTGGTTACCTTTCTCTAGATGGCTCACATTTATCCATCCTTAAGAATGGAAAGAATATTATTGTGCTAAGGGAAGGAAGGATTTCACCTTATATTGAAATTGTTCCTCGGCCTAATGTAAATTATGTTGAGGAAGACATGGGTGTCTATTCAATCTTTGTTGATGAACATGACATGCATCTTCAACCAAGCGATAATGCTGATGATATGTGGAATATGCACTTCGACGGTGCATGTTCAAATGAAGGAAATTGAGTAGGTGTTATTATATTCTCCTATAGGAAAAATTCATAATTTCTCTTATATATTAGAATTTTCATGTACAAACAATGTCACTAAGTTGCAAGCCTTATTACTTGGCATCAAAAATGATTATAACCTTGGTTGTGGTAATCTTACTATTTTTGGTGATTCTGAACTTGTTGTAAACTTAGTCAAGAAGATATATAAGCCCAAAAACAAGTTAATAAAGCAATACACCCAAGTTGTGTGGGGATTAATCTCAAATATATTATCTTTTAACACCACTCATGTAAAAGGAGAACTTAATTCTATGGCTAACATGTTAGTTTTTTTTGCAGCTTCTCCTACAAGGAATCTTTTACTAAAGATGTCAGATTGTACGTTCTTGTCTCCCTACCGACCTCATCTCCCTAATAATGTAGAATATTGGCAAGTTTTTCCAAATGATGAAGGAATATGTGCCTTCCTACAGAATGAATCCTATAAGCCTAAGGAAATAATCTCCCTTGAAGATGATAAACTTCCTAAAGGTTTGACTCCTCTTGAGAGTTCATTCTCAACGAGTGATGTAGGAAAGAAAGAAATTAATAAAGAAGAGGAGTCTAAAATAAAATTTGGGGATACCATCCCTTTGAACATTGGAACCACTGGGTCCCTTAAGATCATTAAGGTAGGTGCCCAATGTTCTGATGAAGAAAAAAAGAAATTCACGGACTTGTTCCAATAATTTCACGATGTTTTTTCCTAGTATTATGAGGATATTCATGGTTTTGATCCAAATGTTATACAACATGCCATTCCCATTAAGGAAGGGGAAAATCTAGTTAGGAAAAAACAGAGATCCGTGAATCCTTCTCTTGAAGCTACAATCTGAAAAGAAGTGGAAAAAATTTGTAAATTCTCACATAATCTCTTCGATTAAGTATTCTGAATGGGTATCAAATCTTGTTCATGTTCGTAAAAAAATAGGTCATATTAGGTTTTGTGTCCATTTTCGTGCTTTAAATAGAGAAAGTGTTAAAGAAAACTTTCCATTGCCTAACATTGAAATGATCATACAACAGGTTGCAGGATCTGAGATGATGTCCATACTTGACGGGTTTTCTAGATATAAACAAATCAAAGTTAAAAGGAATGATAAATATAAAACCACATTTACAACGCATTGGGGCACATTTTCTTACGAACGCGTGCCTTTTGGCTTGTCCAATGAAGATGTTACTTTTCAAAGAGCTATGTAGTTATCTTCCAATGATCTTATCGGAAAGATAATTTAGGTTTATCTTGATGATTTAACAATTTACTTTAAGACTCGATCAAATAATTTTAGTCATCTTCTAAAAGTCTTCATGCGATGTAGAAAATTTGACATTTATTTGAATCCTTTGAAGTTTATTTTCAATGTCACTCAAGGTAAACTTCTCGGTCATATTGTTTCTGATTGAGAAATAAGCATTGATATTGAGAGGGTTTCCACTATCTTAAATCTTCTAGCCCCTACATCTAAGAAATAAATTCAATCTTTTATGGGCATTATTAATTTTGTCCGAAGGTTTGTTTCTAATTTTTTTGTCATTGTTAAACCAATTCATAATATACTAAAGTAGGATCATCCTTTCTCTTGGACATATGATGTCAAAAAGGCTTTCATAAGAATCAAGAAAGTAATCAGTTCCACACTAGGTTTGGCGAAACCGAATTTTGAAAAAGACTTTATTATATATACAAATTCTATAGAAGAAGCAATTTTTGTTATTCTTCTGCAAAATGATGACCAAAATAATGAAAGTTTGTAGTTTACATCAGTCAAAGTTTGCCAGATGATGACTTTAAATATTCTTATATTGAAAAACATGTTTTCTCTCTTGTTAAAGCTATAGATAAATCTTTGCATTTTATTCTAGGCAAGCACACATAGGTAAAATTCCCTTTGCATGTTGTTAAATTTTTGCTTTCACAAACTTATCTTTCAGGAAAACTTGCACATTGGATTGCAAAAATCCAGGAGAATGATTTGATGATCATGACATCCAAAATGATTAAGGGAACTGACTTATCCCTTCACTTAGCTCAACATCCTGAACCAAGTGAATTTTCCGAAGACGATGATAGTCTATTGTCAGCATTGTTATATGTTGAAATCCAAAACCTCGCTTTATCTGAGCACCCATGGTATAAAGATCTCATCCATTGCTTACAATTTCAAAGGTGTCTAGATCATTTAAATTCTCATCAATGAAGGAGGTTCTACCTTGAAGCTTCTAAGTATCTCATTATAGGAGACTCTTTGTTTAGAGGGTATGTTGATGGCCTATTTCTATGATGTATTGATGATAACACAACTCAAAGGGTATTAAATGAGATTCATGGATCAACGACCTCTATTTTTCATATCGGTGGCCATTTTGCTGCTAAAGTCACTCCTTTTAAAATCTTAAGAACTTGTTATTACTAGCCATATATCTTTAGATATTCCTGTCAATTTACAAGGGCTTGTGATAAATTCCAAAAGTTTTTTGGTAAATAACACTTATCTACCATGCCTTTACATCATGTTCTTCCAAATTTTCCATTTTTTGAATGGGGTTTAGATTTTATTGGTCCTATTGACCCACCATCTCATGGAGGACATGTTTATATATCGACAACTACAAATTACTTCACAAAGTGGGCCAAAGTTGTACCTCTTAGGAATGCTCAAGGTGAACATGTTATTTCCTTTTTATAATCCAATATATTTTATCGATTTGGTCTTCCCCTGGAAATCATTTCAGATAACAGGCCAACTTTAATCTTTGCAAAGATAACTCGGTTTCTCAATAAGTTTGGTGTTAAAAACTTTACCTCCTCTACCTATTATCCTCAAGGAAATGGGCAGACTGAGTCAACTAACAAGAACCTGGTCAAAATATTGAAAATTATTATAGAGGATAAGCCCCACCAATGGCACACACTTCTAACATATGCACTTTGCGAAGATCGTACTACTACTAAGTCTAGTATAGGATTTACCCCATTTCAGTTGTTGTATGGTCAACAGGCTATTATGCCCATTGAAGTAGAACTTACCTCCCTATGTTTGGTGTTGAAAACTGAAGAATTCAATTATATTGATATTTCTCAAAGAATGAACATCTTGCTCGCTTTAGAAGAACAAAGAGGTCATGCTCTAGATAATTTAAAAAGATGGCAACAAACAGTCAAAAATTATTTTAATAAAAGACCAAAGGAAGACACTCGAAGTTCCAAAAATCATGGCTAGGTCCATTTAAAATCGCTTATGTCCTCGGTACCAACTCATACGTGTTAAATGATATGGATGGGATATTATTTTCCTACAGTACTAATGGTTCACATCTCAAGCACTATGTCAAACCAAATTGATTGTTGATTGAGTGCTTTGTAAATACTTTTGTACATACTTGCTTGTTTACTTTAAGTACTTTTTGTTGTTTTAATTTATTAATCTTATTTGCATTTTATTGTTTTGAACCTTTGATGAGGCAGAGTCGGTTGGATCAGTCAATTCATTAGATAGACCATTGTTTGGAAATTTTGTCGTTCAGTTTAGAAATTAAACACACGATAGAGATATTATTATTCTCTTTTCTTTAAATGTTGATGAGACATTTCATGTACCTTCAATTAAATGCTTTGCCACTAAATTGATGGTCATGAATTTCCCTTTTTTCCCTTTCCCTTTATATGCTTCATTCCATTTTAAATAAGAGCACATCTGATGATTTTGTAAAATTTGTACCAAGGTCGAAATTTCATCAATGTTATTATTTCTTTGTTGGTTATACAAACGTGACCAAACTGTTAGATTTTTAGTGAGCTATGGCTCATGTATTCCTTTTAAATTTTTTGTCAACAAT
Source organism: Picea engelmannii (assembly GCA_009831015.1). Classification (NCBI taxonomy): domain Eukaryota; kingdom Viridiplantae; phylum Streptophyta; class Pinopsida; order Pinales; family Pinaceae; genus Picea; species Picea engelmannii. The sequence goes on from ML778811.1 coordinate 392,537, forward strand.
TACTTGAACCATAATTACTGCAACAAACCAAGATCACAAGAAGAATATCCATGCACAAATACCCAAGAAGTATCCTGGGAAACCCTTCTCAACAAGGGAAGCAAACCTAACCAATCCTTTGCTATATTCCTCAAGAGAAAGACCTCCCACGCCATCACCAAATCTAGCACACAAGAGGGTGTTGCAATTCTCATAATTTCAGAGCTCAAATTCTAAAACCATGAGATGACACAATGTTAAGTGTGTTTCCTCAATGGGGATTCACCTTTATTTATATAATACTTGTCACATCAAATGATGTGTCTATTGGAACAATAGGGTTGACCTCAATAACTCAAAATATAATTAATAATTACCATATTAATTATCTTTTTCATTAATTATTAACCAAATTAAGGTGGGACCGACCTGTACCCTTTACATTACAATTAGGGTTACAGGAAGGTATGACTCTTGAAAAATATAGCAAGGGATATTATACACCCACTAGTTCTCATCCATAGGTATGTCCATAGCTCTCGCTCACTGTATTACACAGAAGAACCACTTATTCACTAGTGTTCAACCACTAGGACCACGTTCACTTGTTCTCGTCCACAGGCACGTCCACTTAACATATCTTATTTACCATTGCATTACATAGGGGAGTCATCTGGAGTTTCTCATCAACTCTTCTTCTCAGAGAAGGCTAATACATCATCTTCATTTTTGTTCTCATGATGATGCACCCAACACTTTTGGATTTCACACGTTCACCTTGTGCTCAGCCACAGGCACATCCAACTCTGCAGATCGCCTTTCTCACCTAAGAATCATATTGAGTTCTTCTCAACTCTCATAATGGAGGAGGTCATCTCTACGTGCCATCTCTATCTTATATAGGAACCACACACCTTCACAGGGGATTTCTCTTAGGTTCGTAAGCTAGATAAATCCTCACATAGATGCAATGATCCATGTATCACAGGTTTGTAAGCTGGAGAATGTCTCAGATAGCTGCAATCATCAACACTCCCTCTCATCTAGGGAGGCATTCTTCATCATTCCAAGTAAAAAATGGATGTACTTGAATTTTGTCTTGGCTGGAGTCATCAACACTCCCTCTCAACTAGGGAAGCATTCTTCACCGAGTTAGTTTGGTGAAGATGTCTACAATTTGCTCATGTGTAGGAAGGTACTGCATGTGTACGATTTTCATCTGCATCATATCTCTGATATAAGGATATTTCATCTCATCGTGTTTCGATCCATCAGGAAACACTAGGTTCTCAAGGAGATTTACACACAGCTCTTGGTTATCATCACAATATCCATATCATGGTCAAGTAAATCTATCAAAAGCTTTTGAAGCCACATTTCTTCACACACTCGATGCTATATACTCTTCCTATGTGGTACTGAAGGCCATAGAGTTTTGTTTTTTGTTGCATCAGGAAATCATGGCAAACTTCATGGTAGAACATCAACCAGATGTGCTCTTCTGGTCCACTATACTTTCTTCTCAATCTGAATCAGCATATCCTACAAACTCAAGTTCACACTAGAGGCATATCTCAGGCCATTTCCAATTTTGCCTCGTATATATCTTAATACATGTTTTGTTGTTGTCTAGTGAGTTTGTCTCGGTTGACTCATGAAATGACTAAGCACATCCATTGCATGGCATGAATCAATTATGGTGTTAACTCGATACATCAATGATCCAATCATCTATGGATCAGTCTCATTTGAGTCATCATCATTCTTCTTCTTTTAATCCATCATGGTGGATTTTGCACTCTTTCATACTTAACTTCTTTAATATTCCCACTATATATTTTCCTTGACTTAGGAAAATATCATCGGTCCTCTGTCATAATTCTTGTCCAAGAAGTAGTGCATCATATTTATATCCTTCATCTCAAAATCAAAATTCAAATCTTACTTGTATCCAACAACAAGGCTTTCTAAATAAGTAATCAAAATCAGGCTCTCATCACCAACATTGTAATAATATAGGTTTGGGTCAATAACACTCTTGCTAAAACCCAAACTCATCAAGAATACATCCATATGATATATATTCCAACTCATGGATGGTAGTATGGATGGAAGTGTATTGGGCTTACTCTATCAAGTGTCACATCATAGGAAATTCCCTCTATTTGTGAGAATCCTCTGATGACAAGTCTCATTTTGTATTTCTCGATGCTTTCATCAGCTGCATGTCTTTCTTCCTCCTGCAAAGTTTGTTAAGCCAAGACATACCTTTTATGGCCTATTGTAAATTCCCCAAGAATATCAACTGGATCAATTGTATCAATGATAGTCTCCCTCTGAACAGCTGAGGGGGAGAAGGTATTTGTATTTTTCTTCTTCTCAATTAGTTTTGACTCCCTCTGAAGTATTTGAAGGAAAAACATCTTCCTTTGTTGTTAACCTTCCTGGAACAAGGAAACAATACAAGAATATCTCCTAGAGGAGATTCATGAGTACATCTCTAGAATCAAAACAATTTAAGGATTGTTGTCGCAGCTACAACACCTATTTGTAATGTAGCAAGATAATCAAACAATTAAACCTGAGGTTTTTACTTCCAGTGTGTTGTTCTTTTGAATGCATTGAGACTTCTCTGGGTCCATGATTTGCACCAGGGTTTCTTCCTCCTGCAAATACCCTTATTACAATGATGCAAATAACATATATATACAAGTGCATACCTCAGGGTGCTTGATATGATTTATTCAATGGAACCTGGTTGATTTATGTCCTCTGGAATCTTCATGAAGAAGGTAGTCACAATGTCCCCTTTTTGTGTCACCCACAATAGATCTTCCTTTGAAGTCTTGTCTTCTAGGAACTTGAAGTTGCTTGATTCATCAAGCTTATCTTCCATAATTTTGGCACTTCACATCAGATCCACTTTGCTTGTATTCCATATAGAGTGACTTTGAAAAATGGTTTGCATATGTTTTGGTAGCAACATGGAAAGTGTAAAGAGGACTGAAAGAAATTAGTGTGGCACTAGAGCCAATGTTTATGATGGCACCCTTCTTCCTTTTCAACATTCTAGGAAGCACAATGTGGATTATTCTAGTAGTATTTTCTAGATTTACTGCTATGAAATTCTTGAGAAGTTGGGAATCAAATTTATGAAAGAACCTGGCATAGGGGTAGCACACCCTAACATTGTTTATCAAAATTCCAACATCCAAGTCTTTGATGGACTCATCTACTCTTATCATATCTACTATCAAATATCCACTGAAATCCACCACAATACTTTTTACCTGGGTTCTATATTTGGCCTGTATTTCATTTGTAAGGTCCTTAATCTTGGAAGGATTTATTCCAACCAATATGAAGTTGATCCTGTGACTAGCTAATTGAATGGTCGATTGCCTCTGAATCCCATATGTTTATGCTCTGCACTAAATCTAAGGATCCCTTCCAAAAGATCCAACCTAGTGAGGAAGCTTGTGTAACTACTGAATATTTGATGAATAATAAGATATGGAAGGAGAGACAATTTCTACATATTTACAATGTAGTCCCATCATGATTTGTTGTGTTTTATTTTGGCTATTTGTCATGCCACCGGAGTTAGATATTTAATAGCTTGCTTTTGCTGAGAATTTACACTGTCTGGACTACCTAATATAGTCATGTCGCTGATATGTTGAATATTAATATAGTCTGTACTTCCTATTGTAGTTTTGTAACTAATATGTTGATCCTCTCATAGACAATGACTACATTTTCTAGTAGGCCGAGTTTCCAAGGGATAATTGGCGGCCTTTCCCTACTATCTAGAAAACTTGAATAAGGTTCGGTTTAGGCTTGTGGTCCTTTTAAGGAGGGTTACCACAGGTTTGACTAGATTCGCCCCTCCTTTAATTTTATGCCACAAGAACCTTTATGCCACAGGAAGCACTAGATATGGCCCGCCTTCTTTCTTTTTTTGTTGGGGTATTGATGTGGCAGTATTAGAGGCTTGCGACCACTTTTAAATTGGATAGATCTGCCCTTTTCTTCATATTTGTAGGATCTAGCCTCTTTCACGGAATTTCAAGGATGCTTGGGGTTTCTCCTAGGCTCTGTCCCTTTATTTATGGATGTAGACTCTAGCCTCTTCTTTTCCACATAGATTTTTCCCCTCTAGTCTCTTTTCCATACACCACAGAAGGGAGATCTAGACTTCTTCCTCCTCATACCTATAGTAGTGTTTCAACATAACTTTCCTTCAATTATTTAATGTGCAATGGTTTTCTTCAATCCATCTCTGATACCATGTTATATTTTTAGTGAGCTATGGCTCATGTATTCCTTTTAAATTTTCTTTCAACAATTACTTTAACCATAAATACTACAACAAACCAAGATCACAAAAAGAAGATCCATACACAAATACAAAAGAAGTATCCTGGGAAACCCTTCTCAACAAGGGAAGAAAACCCAACCAATCCTTTGCTATATTCCTCAAGAGAAATACTTCCCACACCATCACCAAATCTAGCACACAAGAGGGTGTTTCAATTCTCATAATTTCAGAGCTCAACTTATGAAATCATGAGATGACACAATGTTAAGTGTGTTTCCTCAATGGGGATTCACCTTTATTTATATAATACTTGTCACATCAAATGATGTTTCTATTGGCACAATAGGGACGACCTCAATAACTCAAAATATAATTAAGAAATACCATATTAATTATCTGTTACATTAATTATTAATCACATTAAGGTGGGGCCAACCTGTACCCTTTACATTACAATTAGGGTTATAGGAAGGTCTGACTCTTAAAAATAGCAAGGGATATTATACACCCACTAGTTTGCATCCACTAGGGGCACATCCATAGGTATGTCCATATCTCTGGCTCACTGTATTACATAGAATAACCACTTCTTCACTAGTTCTCAGCCACTAGGATCATGTTCACCTGTGCTCATCCACATGGAGGTCCACTCAACAGATCTTCTTTCCCATTTCATTACACAGGGGAGTCATCTGGAGTTTCTCATAAACTCTTATGCTCAGAGGAGGCTAATACATCATCTTCATTTATGTTATCATTATGATGCACCCAACACTTTTGGATTTCATGCGTTCACCTTGTTCTCAGCCACAGGCATGTCCAACTCTGCAGATCACCTTTATCACCGGAGAATCATATGGAGTTCTTCTCAACTCTCATAATGGAGGAGGTCATCTCTACGTTCCATCTCAGTCTTAGATAGGAACCACATACCCTTCTCACAGGATTTCTCTCAGGTTCGTAAGCTGGAGAAAGTCTCACATAGCTGCAATGATCCACATCTCATAGGTTTGTAAGCTGGAGAATGTCTCACATAGGTGCAATCATCAACACAAGCCCCCTCATATATCTCACTTTTCATAAGTTTCTCCACGAATTCCCATTTCATATATCATTTCATTTTCATTTTCTCTCCCCTTGTTGTATAACTTATCATTCTTGGTCTATTTTTATCACTTATTATTACGTACCCCTGTTGATTTTATCAAAACCAGAATTCACGAGTTCTAATATGCTACAAGTAGATTTCCCTGTGGAGTTTCCAGTAGTTGATGCAAAATTGTGCAACATGAATCCTTCCTACAAAATATTGAAATGCACTATATTATTTCTATTACTATATTATTTAACTACTAGGTGGGACCCCTTAGAGAAGCTCTGTTAAGTTGATTTCATTCCTTGTTTTTTTTGAGAAAGAAAATGTGACCTGCAAACAAATGGTTATATTAAATTACAATTTGATATTTTATTACACGCACAAATTTCTTTGACAACGATTTATGAGACTCCTTGTCCTCATATTGCATTAAATATGTCGTCGCCATGATTAAAGGAAAAAAAAGGGTGAGAGGCATTTCCTGCCAGAATTATAACACTTAAGATTATAAGTTTTAGAGTTTAATGATTTTAATATGGCTTGTGATGTATTTTTTAAATAGGTGGTCAACTTTATTCCATGCATGTGTGTGTGTGTGTGTGTGTGTGTGTGTGTGTGTGTGTGTGTGCACGCGATATCATACAAGGTTGTCACACACAAACTGTAAACGAACACAACTTAAAGTTGAATTCATATATGTTATGAGCATCATATTTCACATCGCTTGATTCGTAAGTTGATATGGTTGGTGTATGAAAGCGGTGATAACTTACAATAGTTATGAATATGGTATATTTTTTGGGGAATAGTTGTGGGCTCGATGCATAGTACCAAGGCTCGATTTGGAGTCTGAGTTGGCGAATAAGTACTTTCGACCATGTAAATTTTGGTTGGATATCGTGAAATGTTGGTAAGTATTGATGAATGTTGAGACGACATGATTTGATGGAGAGTTAATGCACTCTAGTTGGTTTTCCCTCCTGAGAATACCACCTTTTTCATTGTTGTTTGTTGGAAATGGCATGTTTATGATTAGTCGAGGGTTTGTAGATTCAAGGGATTTGGGGGTTGGATAACGATATTGGGCTTATCTCTTGTGGCTATTTAACTTATTTTGACAGGTATGGACATTTTCGACTTCTCAAGCATCGATGAGTTGCTTTGTTCTGGTAAATTTTAAATATTGGCTCGAGTTGTTTGCATGTTGTTTGTTTGTTATTAGAATAAATCTTTGTTGGACATTGATTTTGAAATGTTGTGGATGGGTTTGTAGATTCAAGTTATTTGGTGGTTGGATAATGATCTTGGGCTTATCTCTCATGGCTATTTAGCTTATTTTGACAAGTATGGAAATTTTCGATTTCTTTGACATCAATGACTTGCTTTGTTCTAGTAAACTTTAAATATTGGCTCCAGTTGTTTGCATGTTGTGTGTTTATTATGAGAATAAATATTTGTTGGACATTGATTTTGAAATGTTGTGCATGAAATTTTTTTTTTATGAAGCTAATACAAAATAAATAGGGTTACCAGGGAGAAATCTCTATTGGATTACTAAGAGGGGGGGTGAATCAGTAATAACACAATTATAATCCTTTTTCTTCAAATGTTATATCAATGTAGAATTATTATCCAATAATGAGCAGTAATAAATAAACAATCACACACATGCACAGTACACCAGTGTTTTACGTGGAAACCCAAATCGGGAGAAAACCACATAATGTTTTTTCTTATATGTCTTGAAGAATTACATTCATTGGAAGAACCAACTTCCTTTGTTTTCTAGCTGCAACTGGAAGGAGGCTCCAAACCCCTAGTTTCTCAGGCTACAACCTGAGGGAAGCTCCAACTCCCCAAATCTCTGGCTATAACCAGAAGGAGGATACAACCCCCAATTTTCTCCGGCTACAACCGGAAGGTGGCTACAACCACCTGTCCTTGCCCCGTCCTGCCACCCTGAAGTAGAAGTA